>PVIJ01003579.1:0-132307 GCA_004024925.1 Scalopus aquaticus
TTTAATTTCTTCTTTGATCTCTTCGTTGATCCATTGGTTTTCCAGTAATGTGGGTTTCAGTCTCCATGAGGTAAGGAGGTTTCTTTTTTCCTTTCTATGATTTATTTCCAGTTTGACTCCTTTATGATCGGAGAAGAAGGCTGGTACAATTTTGATCTTAGTGTATCTGTTGAGGTTTGTTTTGTGGCCTAATATGTGAGCGATCCTGGAGTATGTGGCATGCGCACTTGAGAAAAATGTGTATTCAGTTTTTTGGAGGTGAAGTGATCGATAGATATCTGTTAATCCCATGTGGTCTAGGTCCTTATTTAGAGTTTTAATGTCCTTGGTTACTTTTTGTCTTCTTGATCTGTCCAGTAGAGAAAGTGGGGTGTTGAAGTCTCCTACTATGTATGTATTTTCTTTAATGTCTGTTTTCAGGGATGATAATAATTGTCTGATATATTTTGGTGCTCCTTCATTTGGGGAGTATATGTTGATGAGTGTTACAGCCTCCTGTTTTATTGTCCCCTTTATCATGATGTAGTGACCAGTTTTGTCTTTTTTTCCTTCTTAAGTTTGATGTCTATTTTATCTGATATAAGTATAGCTGTTCCTGCCTTCTTTCTTGGTCCATTTGCTTGTAGGATTGTTTTCCATCCTTTAACTGTTAATCTCTGTTTATCTTTTGCAATTAAATGTGTTTCTTGTAGACAGCAGAAGGTTGGGTTCTGTTTTTTGATCCATCCTGCTATGATGTGTCTTTTAATTGGTGTGTTTAGTCCATTTACATTTAGAGTTAATATTGATATACTGTCATCCATATTTGTCTTTTTGTTTACCTTTTTGTGATTCTAATCCTTACCTTATTCCATATTTCCTGGCTTTCCTCTGTTGGCTTTGTCTTCATGGTTTCTTGTATGTTTTGGAGTGGGGGTTTGATAGTGATGAATTTCTGTAGTTTCTGTTTGTCAGAGAAGGTCCATATTCTTTCTTCATAAAGGAAGGAGAGCTTTGCAGGGTAGAGTATTCTTGGTTGACATTTGTTGGCATGTAGTATATTACATATGTCTCTCCATTCTCTTCTTGCCTCTAGTGTTTCTTTGGAGAAATCTGATGTCAGCCTGACTGGCTTTCCTTTGTAGGTTATTTGTTTCTTTGTCCTCGTCATTTTCAATATATTTTCCTTGTCTTGAATTCTCGATAGTTTTACTATCATATGTCTTGCTGGTTTTTTTTTTTCTTTCATTGTAATAATTTGGAGATCTTCTGGCTTCCTGTATGTCAATTTTTGTTTCCTTTTTCATGTTTGGAAAGTTCTCTTGAATTATCTCCTTGAGAAGTTTCTCTGTTCCTTTGTCTCTCTCCTCTCCTTCTGGGATTCCTATGATTCTGATGTTTCCTTTTTTCATGGTGTCAGATAGTTCTCGAAGCTTTTCCTCATTCTTTTTCCTTCGTTTTTCTTTTTCCTTTTCTGTCTTGGTTCTTTCAGTATCTTTATCTTCCAGAGTGCTTATTCTTCCCTCCGTGTGTTTTAATCTACTTTTATGGCTCTCTACTAATGTTTGTAAATCCGCCATTTCCTTCATTTTCTTCTTTATGGATTCATTCTCGTTTTTCAGTTCTTCATTTATATTCCTCAGTTCTTTGTTCTTTTCATTTAATTATATTTTTTTTTTATTATGGCTATTCTGAGTTCTTTATCTGCTAGGCAGATGTAATCTTCTATGTCCATATTATTGGGTTCTGAAGAGGGATTTTCTTTCTGTGATGTATTGTTTTGAGGGACATTTGCAACTTTTTTTCTTCCTGTTGTTGGCCTCTGCTTTGCTCTGATCGTAGCATTCCTGTGCTGTTGGTGCCAGCAGGCATGGTTCTTGGTTCTACTTACTGAGGAGTGTTTGTTGTTTCCTAGTGTCTAAGTTGCCTTGGCTGTGGCTGGGTATCTTCCAGATTTTCTTTTTTCTCTGTTGAATTTCTGTGTCTCGTGGCATGTCTCCAATGTGTTTCCAGTTCCAAGGGGAATTAGGCTAGAAAAAGGGGTGGTGGTTTGTAGTAAAAAAAAAAATTTTTTTAAAAATTAAAGAAGGAAAGAAATAAAAAAGGTATTGGGTAGATGTGAACTTGGGGGGAGTTTTGTAGTCCTTTTGCTTTTAGGTTTTGCAGTTTCCAGGTAGGCCCCCTGCTAGGGTTCAACCCCCCCCCCTTTCCAATGTCAGATGTTGCTGTTGTCCTACTGTCGCTGCTGTCATTTTATAGTTGCTAGGAGTCTTTCTGTTCTTTCACTCCCCCCCCCTTTTTATTTTTCTCCTTCCCCTTAGTGTTTGCCTGGGGTCTATTCCTGCCCCTGGGGTTATGTCTGGTGGGGAGGGGTCAAGAGTTCCTGATCTTAAGTTTCTTTTCTGTTGCTTGGGTCCCACTACTCCACGAGAGGGTGCAGGGGTGGAGGTTGTGGGCAGCTGTTGGTCAGCGTTTCACCTCCCCTAGATTCTGGGGGGCCACTGTGCAACTTCCTAGAAGTTGGGTGTGAGGCCACGTGGGTGGTGCTGGGCTGTGGTCTCCACCAGCTGGAGTTTCTGCTGCTCTCCTGGGTGCCAAGGTGCAGACACTTTGTCAAGTCAACATTTTAAAGAGACAAGACTAGCAAATAGCAGATAAAATGAATTACAGTTATTCCTTAACTTGAGGGTACTTAAAATTGCTTTGAACTAGTATCTTTTTCTCTGCTTAAAAAGACCTGCTCTCTAGGGCAAAGTACAGAATATAAAATGCCTAGGTAGGCATTTTAAATGATTTCCTTAGGCTGCAGGGGATGTAGAGGTGGGGAGAATGGGAAGGAGAGGAAGATTTGTATAATACACACCTGGGAAGTTCTTGGAAACTAGTCATAAATTCAAAATTACCCCTGAGTGAGAAATGCAATTAAAGTTATGGGCTTTGCTCTTATAAAAATACATAAATATAATTTGAATTTTACCAAAATCAAACCACTGCTGTGGACAAAAGTGCTTGCCTTAGAGGATGTTCAGAGGGCAAGAAGTGGGGCACACATACCCTGCTTCACTTTGTTTCAGAATGTCACAGTCTGAAAGAGTAAGGACCCTGATTAACTGCTACCCAATAATGTTAGTGTCTTAGAAGTTGAAGAACTTTTTATCATGGGAAAACATTTTACACATGTGGGGAGAAATGACTATTCGTGTGTGTGTGTGTATTATATATATATATATATATATATATATATATATATATATATATATATATATATATATATATATATATATATATATGTTTTATAAATGCCGCATTTTCAACATAATACTAACAAACATAGGAACAAGAAAATATATCACAATTAAAGAGGATTTATTCCAGGGATTCAAGGATTGTTCAACATCTGCAAATCAACCAATGTTATATACCACATTAACAAAATGATGGGTGAAAATCCTATGATCATCTCAATAGATGCAGAAAGAGCATTTGACAAAATTCATCATCCTTCCATGATAAAATCTCAACAAATTAATATATAGTGGCAGTTTATCTTGAGTGATGAAGGAGGTAAAAGACCTGTACACTAAAAACATTGACAAAAGAAATTGATCTCTCAGTTTCCAGGCTAATGCCTTCCTAAGAAATTGAAATAAATGGAAGATATACCATGCTCATGGACTAGAAGAAGTAATATTATAAAAATTCCCTATATAATCCCCATTAAAGTTCCAACAGCATTTTTCTTGGAAACAGAAAAAAAAAAAGGTCCTAAACTTTATGTGGTATCACAATGATCTTAAATAGCCAAAAAAATTTTTTAAGAAAAAACAAGAGGCATGTAAAATCACATCATTTGATTTTATACTATCTTGCAAAGCTATAATAATCAAAACAGTATGGTATTGACATAAAAACAGACACATAGATCAATGAGCAGAGTAGAGAACCAAGAAATAAGCCTACACATATATGGTCAATTAAGCTATGAAAAAGTAACCAAGAATGAAAAATGGAGAAAGTACTGTCTCCATTTTTGGAAATGGTAAGAAAACTGGAACATCACATGTAAAAGAATAAAACTGGACCCTATTTTATGTCTTACACAAAAATCAACTCAAAAAAAGATTAAATACTGGAACATAATATTTCTAAAAGAAAAAAGAATATTGACAAAGATGTTAAAATGCAAATTAAAACCACAAAAACAATAAAAATAAATGTTAAATTAGAGGAAAGAGCCTCTTTATAGTGCAGAAATCTGATGAATTTGACCTCAGGCAAGAAATCAAGTTTACCATCAGGATAAACCATTTTGAAAAATGACACTTTATCTTGTTGCTTCCTGAAAACACAAAACTCATTTAATCATGAAAATAACATCACATAAATTCAAATTGGAGGGCATTCACTATTCCCCAAAACTCTCAAGGTCATCAAAAATAAGGAAATTCTGAAAAATTGACCAGAATCTAAGGACCCATCCTGCTTAGGATCCTAGAATAGAAAAAGGACCTTAAGTAGACACTATGGCAATCTAAATAAAGGCTGGGATTTAGATAATGATAATGTGTCACTATTGGCTTATTAATTCTGACAAATGTACTTTATAATATGATGTAATATAAGATGTTAACAATAGAAGAAATTGAGTATGGGGTACATGGTAGTACATATATTACCTTCATAGTTTTTCTATAAATCTAAAACTCTTTCAAAATGAAACATTTATTTTAAAAAAGCATGTGGAGCATTGACCATACATTTTAGCAATGTTGCCAGTCTGGCTGATTTTCCACACAATTAATTTGATTGAAATGTGAAATTGCGGAGAAACTCCACTGAGGATTCCATGACTTTACTGTAATATAATTTGGAGCTAACACTTCAAAGCAATGGAGATGCAAATGTTATTGAAAGGTGAAGATAACTGTAACATGTAGAAATCACAAGTTGGAGAATTATAAGGAATCATCCCCAAAGTACCATGCTAAAAAAATATTTGAACAATTTGTAATATTTGAACCTCATATTGAGAAACTGCAAATTTTTAAAGATGAAGTTGTACTCAGTGTTCCCTTTGTTTTCCTTCACAGTAATTTCCATGCTTTTCTAGGTGAGAACATCACTGTTCAGTGTCATCTATAAGTACATACAGTAGGAATTTAATTGTCTGCTAGAAGAACATCAAAGGTAAAATATGTTGTCTGAATATATGTCTGTACAAAGTCAGTGGTTTGTATAGTTTGAGTGTCCCTGTGAATTCCACTAATTAAAAAAAAATTTTTTCTTCTTTTATTTCTTTATAAAGGGATTTTTGAAATTTATGAGCGTGCTGACTTGCTGTTAGCCTAAGTGAAATTTATTTATTAACATATAAAAGCTTTTGTTAACCACAGTTATTTTTAACAGAATGCAAAATTTCCCAACAAGAGGAACAAAATAATATTAAATTGTTAGCAATTTACTAGTTAGAGTACCAACTATTCAACATGCATTCCTTCAGGGAAGATATTAACTGAAATGCTTTCTACATCTGAATAAAAGGCTAAAAATGTCTAAAAATCCATAGGGTAGAACCAATATTAAATTCTACTAATTTCACTAGTTATTTGACAGTATTTAATCTCAAGCTAAATCTCAGATGATATTTCTTCCTCATATTGCTCCTTGAACAGCTTACATTATTTCATTATTTCACCTCTCCATCTCAAATTTCCACTCTTGAAAATGGTGTGATGAGTGATTTAATTATTTTTCGTTTTCATGAATAATAATTATTCAAAGTCTATCCATTATTCAAGCTACAATAGCAGGCTCTAATGTCTTACTTCCTCCCTCCCCAGCCCTCATACACAAACAGTAAGTTGATATTTTGGTATTTTACAATATTCAGCCTAGAGTTTTCTGTTTTTCAGCTAATCCAGACACTGAATTGACATAGTGATGTTAAAGTCAGACTGACAAGAAGTAATGAAAATTCCAAAATTCTTATTTATATGGAGAAATATAATTTTGAATTATGAATAGTGATTTAATTTCAAATAATTCCTTCTACTTCAGATCATATTGGACTTATATTTTCTAAACATGAAATTAGGATTTTTCCAAAAGGTAGTGCAATGTTACAACACTTTTCAGAATGACAAGTATATTCTTTTCATTTAAATTTGATTTAAACTGTCAGAATATGTAAATGCCTTTTACGTTTCTCTAAGAAATCGATTCGAATTGAATGGCATGCATTCTTATCAAAAAACACAACTTTTTAACTGGGTAACCTAATTTACAGCCCAAGTTTAACACAGTTCTTCAAGAAGAAAATGTAATTGAGAAAACTTTGATTTTATTATAAAATTTCCATTCCAACTCTGCTGAAGATCACAGACATGTTTGTTGTGCTCTTCCACTGAGCAGTTGGTATCAAGTCACCAAAGATATGGGGTGTAAGGAAGGTCACCAGAAATAGGACTTTTTTGGTTACAGATGTATTTCCCAGAGTATTAAATGGCAAGCACACAATTCTATAGTAACTCAAAGTGATTTGTGTACATTAGGCCCCAAATATATTTATGGAAATTAGCATGTCAGGTACTGGGGAATTATCCTAAAGAAGTTAAAATGGAATTTTCTGACTCACTCTCATTATCAGTGACTGAGGTCCAGGGAAACCAATTTACTTCCTGACACATTGTTTGATTTAGTCACTGAATGACTCACACGAAATTGAAGACGTGAGGGTAATACTGCATGCTTTATTCCAAAGATAAGTGAGGCTCTTAGTTCAAAGATAGCCTATAGAACTGACTGCCAAATCAGGGAGACGATTAGTGAACCTTAAATTATAAAGTCTGAGTTGAGAAGTGTGATTAAATATGGGCCAGTCCCAATTAATCACTAAGTGAGCTGTTTTCGCCCCATGTTCCCGTCACTCTTCCTGACAGTAGTTATCTAATGAAGCTGTAGTAAGGCTTGGAAGAAAAACTTAACCACTTGGCATTTCAGGCTGGGACGTTGTGTCAGTGCTAGAGGCTTTCAGAGCCTAAGGGAAGTAGGCATTATCCCACTTAGAAACTACTCATTTGTTCTTCACTGGTGAATTGGTGATGCGAATTTTACAGGGACAACACCTGAAAGGAGAAAGGATGCATTGTACAAAAAGGAAGAATGACGTAAAATACATAAAATAAGAAAATAAATAAAATAGATTCCAGGACTATATTGAAATTTAAAAAAGAGAGAAAAAGAAACTACTCATTTGTTCTAGAAGGTGTTGCTGTGTCCACCGACACCCTCTGCTCCTCCTTCATCCCCTAACCGTGCTGTCAAGTTGTGACTGAAAAGTTTATAGATCTCCGAAGTAAAGGAAACAGACAGAAACAGTACAGAAAAATCGATCTACAAATTTCCTTTCTCATTTAACTATGAGAAATGCTTTTTGTTCACCCATTTTAAATGCTTTTAGGAATAAAATAGGGCTATTTCTGGGCTGTTAAAAAGCTAGCATTATAAAACTAATTCATTGAATTGATTTACATGGCTCCTAATGCCTAATGGAGACCAAATGTGCTAAAGGAATGATCATTTTTATAAGAGAGAGTGTGGGAAATAATTTCAGAGTCTGAGGACCTTTGGAAGAAAAGGTAGGAGGAATAACAGGGTACTCAAAGTAGCCTGGAGCAAGGTTCACAAAAAGAGGTAGAAACCAAAGCCAAATGGCCACTATTTTTATGTAAGCTCATCCTGTACTCAACAAAACCGCTCTCTCTCTCTCTCTCTCTCTCTCTCTCTCTCTCTCTCTCTCTCTTTCTCTCTCTCCCCCCCACATCCCGCCCCCCACTTCTCCTCCTCCTCCCCCCTCCCAACCCCCTTTATAGTGCAAAGCAGGTCAGCTGTTTTGTCCTTTTTTGGCCTGGTGCTTTTGAGATTAGAGATGATTGAATGACTCAAATAACAAAAGCCCATCTCTGTTATTTTTTGAACCTGGATTTAGAGGAAAAAGAAGAGCCAAGGAATGAGATACTCTTTTTAAGATTTCAGAGAAAAATATTAACAAACCAAGGGAGAGGTTGCTTCCCTACTCCCCGTCAGAAACTAGGTGTTTCTGTAACTAGGATTAATGTTATTGAATTTCTGTGTCGGTTGTTAGTCTAGGGAAATTAGAGTTCTTAATATTTTGATTTTTTTCTCGTCTTCATATGGCTTAATTTAGATTTTCTTATTAAAAGTACTATTTTAGTTAATTAAATAAAATCACAGTTCATGGCAATGAAAAGGGCAATCCATAAAACAGTTGATAACGTCCCTTAAATATTTTTTTTAAAGACAAATACTCTAGAAAAGCAAATAGTGTCTCCTAAGCAAAATGGGCAGTTACCTGATACAAGATTATGAATTATGGTGGTCAATAATGCTTATTGATTAGAATACTCTTAAACCCAGCTCGTCGAGAGGTAAGTTTAAAGTGACCATAAGACATTTGAGTGAAAGCTGGATGAAAGGGGTGAGAGATAAGGACCATCTTCAAAACCATCAAAGGAGGCTGCAGATCAAAATGATTACTATGAATTGAATGTTTATTGAATACATCTCAGTAGAGGGAGTTTTGTGTTGATAGAGTAAAAGAACATACCCCCAAAGACTGCCAAATGGAGCCAGGTTTGTGCGTGGTCCTGGTGTTGGCCATCATCTTAATAATGGTGCACTTACTGAATGCTTTTCATGTGCCTGACACTGGCACCTAACTCTACGTGTACCATCTCCTTTAATCATCATGAAACCACTCTAGAGATATATGACTAATATTCCCAGGTTACAGACAAGAGCACCGAAATTCATGAAAGACCACAATTTCCCCAAGATCATGCAGCTCACTAGTGACAGAGCAGAATGTGACTCATGTTGGTGCCAAGAGCCTGGCCCCTTCTAGTGAAATCTAATCTGAGAAGTAATGCGAGCATTGAAGTGAGGTAAAAACAGTGGAAAAGTAAAGTGAATGGATTAGAAATCTCATATTAGAATTTCATGGATGACACAGGGCACTCTAAATACAAAATTGCATCTTCCTTTGAGATGTAACTTTATTATCAGAGAATTTTTTCTCTTCTTCCTCCTCCTCTTCCTCCTTCCATTCTAAAAAATTCATATAAGCTCAAAAGTGTTCTTTGAGGGACCTCCCTGGAGATCTAGGGGTTAAATTTCAGCACTGTCACCACAGAGGCCTTAGTTAGATCCCTGGCCTGGGAACTGACCCACATGGCGCAGCAGACCTCTCCTGTCTCGCCCACCACTCCCCCTCAGCAGTGTATTTTAGTCGATCTGCCTATTCTGCTCCCCACCCTGTCTTTGGTGAATCCTCTCACCCCCCTCCCATCCACTTTTGGCTTACACCCCACTTCTACACAAAAAAGAAAAAGTGTTCTCTGAATAGACTATCCACTGTTGAAAAAATTATGAATCCTATGTTTAAATGCCTCTGGTTAAGAGACAGAAATATTTTACCTACCCTCTCAGCTAGAATGTGAAAAACTGCTAATTGGGTTATTTTCAAAATAAAAAAAAATTATCTTAAAGGAGATGAATAAATTTGAGCAAATAACATTGGAAGGTATTGGATCTATTGGCCTTGCAATTTCCAGCAAAAGGGAAGTTTCACTCAGGCAGAAAGAACCCCAGGAAGTCAAGAGCAGATGACCAAGCTCTTAGATTCATTTCCAGCTCCCCATGCAGGCACAGCCTGAGTCACGCTCAGTCCTTTGCTGAGTACTTAGAAAAACAAATTAACTATTTCAAGTTAGCAAGGAAATCACACAGAGAGCAAGAGTAATCTTAAAGTACTAAGTTTATGGTACTGACAATATGTTTTCCAAGCCAGAAGGATTTTGCCATGATGCATTATAAGATTGCATCTTAGAAAATATTTGAGCAAAGCAGAACAAAGTCATAATCTGGGGTGGAAAAGTGATAACCTGAATTTCTGCAAGATGTGGCCTACTTTATACCTGGTAATAAGTGGCTTAGAGATGCTCATAAATATAAGCCATGAAAATGATCTACAAAGACTTTCATAATTCTTCTTTTCACTTGTCACACTCATCCTCTTTTTTTTTTTTTTTTTCTCAGTTATTTTCCCTGGAATGCAGAGATTAGATTAGAGACATTTGGGGAAGGTAACTAATACATTCTTTTTTTTTTTTTTTAAAGATTTATTTATTTATACATACAAGCTGGGGTACAGACCAGAGGTGTGGGGCAGCGAGAGGGTCCACCAGAGACAGAGCGGGGAGCAGAACAGGCAGATCAGAAATACACTGCTGAGGGGAGCAGCGGGCGAGGCAGGAGAGGTCTGCCGCACCAAGTAACTAATACATTCTAAATCAGTGTTTGAAAGTACAAATCACATAAATCTGTAATATTCTGTCATCCTTAGTACCCTGCATGTGATATAAAAATTCCCCTGGAGAAATGTCAGTGTTCTGAAGTCACATTGTCATCTGGCCTTTGAGCCACTGGGTCCAACATCTCTTACTTGTCTCCATGAAAAAGAAAGCAACAGAGATTATGAGCTTCACCAGACAGTTATCATACATGTCTGATACCTAGTCAGGATGTGAACTACTATACCTTCACTGGAAGGAAGAGGAAACTGGTGATGTTAGTCTAAGCCACCAATTAAATAAATGACAGAGCGGAGATTCAAACCCAGGTTCATAGTTCTGACTGATTGAAAATCTCTTTCACCTTGGACCAAACCAAACATGGCTGCTGGCTTCATTTTGAAAACTGACGCTCCCTGACTCCTCCCTTTACTTTTTCAAAGCTTTCCTAGATGTATGTGAGCCTGAAGAGTCACTGAAACCCCATATTCTTGAAACCTCCATGGGCTGCTCTACCTTCATGATTGCCCCCCTCTTTGGCACTCCTTGGCCAGACTACATCTCAGGTAAGTGCAAAGGCTTGCAGGTTAGGACACCTGAGCTCTGCGTCATCTCTGCTGGTTGGTTATGCTCTCGACTGACAGGTCTGTTTCTCCGTTTCATTAAAAAAAATGTATTAATAGATACACTCTTTTAACAGAGTTTTATATGGATTGAATGAGATAAAGATTATAAAGGATTTAACACAATGCCTGGAAAAATGGTAGTGTATGTTGTAAATTTAAAAATCACAGAATTAGGTTGTTTTACTATTACTATTCATCTAATACATCCTTGTGACATTAATTGCCTTTTAGTTAACCTTGAATCCACTCTTGTTTCTCTCCCTTGTTTAAAAGCCTTTAAAGGTTTGCACCATGTTCTATTTCTTTGTATCATCTACACATAGCACAGGGCTTTGTATAGAGGAGGTTCTCCAAGAAAACTTGTGGAGCTGATACCATTTCACAAGGGGTTCTCCTTAAATAGCAACAGAAAGAAGAATGCAAGATATACTATGGGTTTTAATAATCCATTTCTTTGCTGATGTGAGTGGCTCTTTGTTCTGCCTTTTTCCTTCTGATCCCATGTGTCGAAGTAACACTTGGGGGCAGCATTGAGTCAGCACGTCCTTCACCATTGTGAACTAGAGGGAAATATGAAATCCAAAGGTAGGAGCTGACAGATAGGAAATGAATAATTCTCAAAATACGTCACTGGCTCTAAATGACTGTACACTTTGCTACAGAAATCTATTTAAAAGCAACACACTCTTTCAAGCCTCATGGGAGCTTCTGAGGATAAATGACTTGTTTTCTTTCTAGCGATGGGTGGCAAAGCAAACTGCAAGACATTTAACCGTTTACACACATTGCAAAATGGAGCAGATGTGCAAGCTACATTATACAGAGAGATAAATTTGGCATACATTTCTGATATGAAAAGTTACATCTAGTGCTCTGGTTAAATATTACCTTAGTAACTGGAATCAATTAAATCCGTTCAATAAAACATTGAAATAAAATGACCAATTAGCCAGATTTTTGTCCTGCAACTCTAAAGAGAAGAAAGGTAAGGTCAATGACACAAGTTAATAGCACAGGTTTATTTAGCCAAGAAGCTTCCTAAAATGCTCTATACCCAGCACAGAGTCTACCCAATCTCCTACAGCTGCATTCATATCACCTCAAATATATGTTTTGATGCTGGATTGATGCTCAGAATTTTTGCCCCTGGGGTCTTTCCGGTCAAAACTAGTCTAACTGTTTGATAAACAAAGTAGAATCAGGCATATCCACCCCCCAAAAAAAATTTTTTTTTTAAGATTGGATAAAAGATACAAAGAAAGCTCATAAAAGAACACCTTTAGCCAGCAAGTTAGCACCATCTCTACTCCTCACCAGAACCTGAGGAAATAGCATATATTTCTGTATCAATAGGGTCTTTGAAAACCAAATGGAAAAGTGAAATAATATAAGCCAGTTTCTTCATCTTTTCTGTTATGCCTATTCCCTAATTTGTTACAGAGTCATTTATTCTTCATTTATTCATTCAACATTCACTGAACATCCAATCTGTATCTAGTACTGGGGTGTAAGGATGAAAGACACATTGTTGTTTAAAGAAGTTCACATTCTAGGTTGAAGTGAACTCACACATACACACCCCTGTAAATAACTTCAATCATACTGATTTATTTTAGGCTTGGAAAAATTTTAGGGGAAATCTTATAGCGATACACTTCATTGCCATCACCAGCCCCTGACCCAGTGGGGAGACCATGGTAGTCAGAAATTTCCAAACGTCAAGTTTTGACTTAGGTGTTTAATCAAGACCTGGAAAAAAATGCTTCATTTATGTCACTCCTCCCAAGTTCCCACCTGCTTTGGGGGTAGTTTTGTTGTTTAGCTTGATTTGGTGTTAGTTTGGTTTCTGATTCTGTTTTGGTGTTTTTACCGTCTTCCTAGAGACCACAGCAGGCCTGACCTTCCAGTACTTTTCCTAGAGCGCCCTCCAGCATGGGGAGGTTTTGAGGCCCCAGGTATCACCACCGATAGTATAGGCTGATTTTCGTCCAAGTAGAAACACCATAAATGTGCCATGGGCAGAGCTATGTAGTGACTACAATGTTTAGTTAAATTTTCATGAATTTACATATATCAAATTACAACTCTAAACAAATCTGCCTGTTTTTTTCATTGTCCTTAAATTTCTTATTTTTTTTAAAATTTCATTTTCTTAAGTGCACATGTTATCTAAAATACACATATACACATAAGTATGTCTTATTATAAGGTCAGTCCTTGTGTTTAATTCTTAACAACATATATTGACAATATTACATATTCTGATGTAATGTGAGTTTTTTCTTGCCTGACATGTATAAACATGCCCCTATTTGAGAGCTAAATTTAAAGAACACACATGATTGCAGAGAAGTGTCATACTCGGCTTTGGAAGAAGACACTGTGTGCACTCTACAATCGCACTTGAAAAAAGGTGAGATTTTAGGGGAGAAGAAAATGTCTCTCTTCTACCCAATCTCTCCAAATTGTGGGGACAGAGGACAAGAGGGAAACTGTTCTATAAATTTAAGAAGCTAGTGAGAGAACTAGTATCTCTGCATTGCCTTCTCTGCTAGTTGAGATCTCAGAGATACTGGCAAGGGGCTTGGGTGTCTCATGGGCTCAGAGCTGAGGTCAGGCCAAATTATCTACCCAAGCAGTCACCATCCATAATGAAAGACATGTAACTCTGACAGCCTTTAGCCACTGAGCCCATGAACCCTGATGCCGCCTACTCCCAACCCTCATGCAAAGATGCAGAGGCAGAACCTTCACCTGACTGTCTTTGAGAATTGTAGACTTACATTTGGGATTGGAATGAACAATAAAGAACAAAATGAAATGTAGTGACAGACAGGTAAATTGCAGGATTGGAAAGAGGAAACATCTCAAAATTGACTAGATTATATTATCTGCCAAGAGCAGAATTGGACCCTGGAAATCAAAAATCAAATTGAATCACAGAAATTCTTTTTGAAATGAAGTATTTTCACCCCTGAGTCTTGTCAATTACCATGACTGTGAAAAATGTATGTTTATTATGCAAATGATTCATTATAAGGTAAATTAGCTATTTAGTTCCATCTTAACCCCAAATTCTTGCCCCTACCATCCTACTTCCTAGTATGAACTTGGCTGACAGGATCTTTAATGTGTTTTTATCACTTGAGGTCCAGAGTGATGTTTAGCACAGATTTAATTGTCTGTTCCATTCATTTCACCTTTGGTCTTCCAGTAGATGGTAACAGTTCTAAATCTAAAAGTATAAAAGTAAAAGCCTATTGAAATATCTTCTAAGCATAAGCAATGAAAAGGGTTAACAGGGCATTTTGTATGATTATTAGCAAATATGTATCTAAATTCCTTACCCACTAGGAATTCTCAAATCTCCATATAGATGGTCTTTTGAAGTAAACAAAACCCCCAAGGGAAGAGGTAGAATGTGTGGCAGTGGGTACAGGGACAGTGTGGGGTCTGAGGTGTCCAGTGGGATGATGTGAGCTATGACAAGAATGGCTTCAAAAGATTCCAGATGTGCTTGTTTCTTATAAGACCTTTATCTACTGAGGTCCAGAGAGAAAAGATAAGGGCCAGGGGGAGAGAGGATTTGGAGAGGTAAGAGAAGAAACAGAAGTAATGGGGGACAGGAGTCCAATTTAATACATTAAACTGGAAGAACTGACTACTTCAATATATTGCTTCTTTTTGCAAGGATGGGCTGGTACATTCAGATGAGGCTAAATTGTCCCTAAATGGTGTCTGGGGGAATAGTTAGTCATGAAAGACACACATCTTGTGCTTTTAAAGTCTTCAGCTATTCCCCCCAAATATTGCCACTTCAACTATTTGACTCTATCTGAAATATTTGCTAATGACAAGTAATTTAAGAAAATGTTAAAAATCTTTGTGATTTGAACATCTTTGCCAGCTTGTACATAGTCTACTTAATATCTGTTTTACAGTGAAGTGACTTTAATTTTATCCTGACCTCACCCACCCTAAATGCAAGCCTGCCTAGTCTTTCAGTTGAAGCAAAATGTCACTTTGGGGGCCCTTAATACAACATCATGCAGTACATTCCCAGGAGAACCCATGAGTTGAACCCAGTTTTTCAGGATCCAACACCAGTCCTGCCATTTCTGTATTCATTGATTTATACCTCAATCAAATTATAATAACTAAAATACACCCTTTCCTCCTCTTTCTTTTATAAAGTGGGATTCCAAGGATGGTCAAGAATCATGATTTCTCTTTCCAGAATTGTCACAAAATTCAGGTCTCCTCATCCCATCCTTCCCCCTCTCACGCCAAAAAAGGGAAAAACAGCAGAGACTTGAAGGGAAAATCACTCTCTGCAGGAACTCTGCCCCCCTCCCAAAACCTCCCCACTGTGCCAGTAAACGTGCAGCCTGTAACCAATTGTTCCTGTTGAATAACAATGTGAGCTGCGGGGCTTTTTCTGCCTGCCTGCAAATAGATTAGGCTGCTGGCTTTTCTGTGTGTGAAGACAGCACCCGGGAGCCCCAGGAGGCCATTATCAGCCGCCAACAGATGGAGCCTATCAGCGCGCTGTCAGTCATCCACACCTGTGGATTGGGCTCCCCAGCCAAAAAATTAATTGCTTAGAAATATAAAATCGGTAGCCTCAGATCAGAACGGATTAAGAAGGAAAAGGTTAAGCAAGGGAAGGTGGAAGCCATGCTTTGCTAGGGAACCTTATCCACGTTCCCTATCGAGTGTATGACGTGTTCAGCATTTGGTTTGGTTTTCAAATACAAGAAAGCCAGCAAGATTAAAACTAAAAATGTTTGGGAAAGAAAAGAGGCAACTTCAAAGAAGGCATAATGCTCGTTGCTTCAGACTGGGTCGTTCACATGCATTCTAAAGAAAAAACAATTTTCCCCTTTTCTGTTTCTGTATTTTGCTGCTGAAATTTCACATTTAATTTTTTTTTTTTTGCATTCTTTTGTTTCACTTGCCACATTTTTCAGGTTTTTATATTTTTCTGTTTATGTAAGATTTTGGTACCACAAGGGAGAGCTTTTTGGTTTAGTGTGGTTTTCCGTAACAGTTTCTTGGGATTCCTTTTGTAACTAATTTTTCTTGTTTCCTTTAAAGAACTTTTTAAAAGGGAAATAAGATGGGGGACTCATTCCTGTGTGACCTTTAGTCTTTTATCTTCTGAGATCTCTGTTACCTGCAAAATGAAGCATTATGGCTAAGAGCCCTTCCACTGTGTGACTCAGGATTCTATAAATCAATTTTCTACAGTATTTTGAAGTGACTTAGACAAAATATCTGGAATATAGAAGTACAGGAAATGGGGAAAAAGGAGTCCACGAAAGGATTGTATATTACATTGTCCGACACAGTACTCTGCCCTTGGAAATTTTTCCAAAGAAACAACCGATCTTTACTACCAGCTTATAGTAAGGAAGTGTTAATCATCAACACAAGTATGATGCAGTAGTTGTGACTATCTTTACTCAATTGGAAATTTAAATAGTTTTCATTTGTCAGTGTTTTGGTTTTATTTTAGTTTTTTAATTAATAACAATGTTTTATTTACAAGGGAAAGGAGAAAAGGGAGAACAGAGAAAGAGGATTAATTGTTGGGTACATCCTGCCAGTAACAATATCTGAGCTGAGTTACCAGGGTGCAAATCAAAAGCCAGAAAGCAAAAGCTATTTTAGTTTTTATTGTCTTATTTTTATTGAAGTAACGTTGGTTTCCAACACTGTATGTGATTCAGTGGTACTGGTTTACACATCTTCATATGTAGATTAACACAGCCACTACCAAAGTGCCCATTATCCTCCACCATAGTCCATTGGGTCCCCTCCCCTTTACTCTCCACCATTATCTTCCCCTTCTGGAAGCCTCAATTCTACTATCAGATTGCTAGGATTTGTTCCTCTTTACTACTCTGTATTGCCTTTGTCAAAGATCAGTTGGCTGTACTTGCATGGGTATATTTCTATAGTCTCTATTCTGTTCCATTGATCTATTTATCTATTCATTCCCCATAACCATACTGTATTGATTATTGTAGTTTTATAATAAAACTTAAAGTCAGGTCAGGTCAGGCCTCCAATTTTGTCCTTCTCCTTCAGTGTTATGTTGGCTAAAGTAAGTCTTTTGCCTTTCCATATACACTTTAAAATCAACATATCAAAAATGACAAAATAACCTGCTGGTATATATATTGAGATTGCATTTAATCTATACATGAAGTTGAAAAAAATTGACATCTTGACTATATTGTGTCTTCCTACTCATGAACATTGTGTGTGCAATTATTCTTTATTTCATCAGTTTTATCATTTCCTTCATGTACATCTTGTACATATTTTGTTAGATTTATAACTAAATATTTCATTTTTATGTCAATGTAAATAATACTGTATTTTCAGTCTCATATTCCACTTGTTTATTGCTGTTACATAGGAAAGCAGTTGACTTTCACATAATAACTATATATACTGCAGCCTTGCTATAATCACCAACTAATTCCAGGATGGTTTTTTTGGGTCTGATTTTAATGGATTTTCTGCATAGACATTATATCATCTCTGCACCAAGTTTTATTTCTTCCTTCCCAATATTTACTTACTTCTTTTTCTTGCCTAATTGCATAAGCTAGCACTTCCAGTAAAAAGTTGAAAAGGAGTGAAGGTGACATCCTTACCTTGTTCCCTATCTTAATGGGAAAGCTTCTTGTTTCTGACCATTAAGTGTGATATTGTCCTTATCACCACTCCCAAAGCATCCTGTACTTCACCTTTCCTGCTATTCATCACACTTCTAAATATGTTATGTTATGCTTATGATATAAATTCCTTCCCCACTAAAAGTGTCTTACAAGGACAGGACTACAAATGTGCTGGCACATGTTAAACAACAAGATCTCCAAGTTCACCTATTTCTATGTTTAAACATTCCCAACCTATCAACACACTGTATCTTAATTTGTAAAATTCCTAAAAATTTCACTGACCAGCTGCATATACACTGGCAGAAACGCTATATCAATCACTACTGTATTCCCTGTCTTGGCAATTGGTAGACACTTGAAATTTCTGTTGAATAAATGGAGATACTTTCCAAGTTGGAGTTTCTAGAAAGTTGGCCATGTTTATTTTATGATCTTGTATTTGGCTTGGATATCATAATCCATATCTTCCTAGTACTAGTCTGAACCTGGGGAAAACTGAGAAGAAACTTGGGGAGCTTCAACCATGTCATTACAACCACATTTACATAAATATTACAGAAACATTCACCAGTGGTATGGACCTCTCTGGAAATAAGGATAAGAGGGGGTAAGGAAAACACAGCTGTTATTTATTTTATCATGGAAAATACTGTATGCTATATTTAGCAAGGCTTAGTCATAGTCATTGTACATTGTTAACATTTAGATTGACTACTCTTTTAAATTTGTGCTAAACTCAGCCAGCACAATTTGAAAGAACTTAATTAGTAACCTTGTTGGAAATTTTATCATCTTCTCTTCATCTTAAAAGTATAGATGAGAACTAACATAAAACATCCAAGACAACATTGCACACTTCAGATTATTAAGAGCAATTATTATTGACCTTGTTATCATCAAAGACATAAATGACCATCTCCCACACTGAATTTTGAGGCCTTGGAGGAAAAAGCTCTTCTGTGTTCTCCCATGTTTTTTCCCATGGGATTACCTCAATAATCCTACAAATTAAATATGTATTCCCTGAGTGAATTGACTGTGCTAGAAATCTTATCAAGGCAGATGACCCCACACCCTCTGGGAAATAGCTAACAAAACCAATGTAGGACTCTATTATAAGTGCATTTAATTGTGATTATGTACCCTCCAGACATACAGGTTAAAAGGTAAAATCCTTCAAAGGGCTTTACTTTCAAAATTCTTAGCTACCCTTTTCTTTCCTTTATAAGTCATATTTCTTCTAGTTTTTAAGAGCATGAACTATAAAGCCAAACAGTCACAATTAATATCCTGGCTCTAGCTTATCAACTGACTCAATCTATGCCCCACTTTCCTCATCTATATAGTATGAAAAATAATTGTGCCTACTTTGAGTTACTCTGAAGTTTTAGCTTTGAGCTAATATAAAGTTTGGAATGCTGTGATGACTATAAAGTGCTGTTTTCTGTTTGATGCCCATAAAGTACTAGTGTAATGAATGTGCTCAATTAATATTAGCTATTGTTTTTTAAAAAATAAATAATGTTAGCTATATTTATGTACATTTTATTCACATATCAATTCTACCATCTTAAAATATTTCTACATTTTTTTGAGGTATGGTTGATTTGCTCTCTGAGTATGTCTTAGTTTTTGTGTACTGTTTATTTATGATCATCATACTAGGCTATAAAAAAATCCCATTTTACTTACATTCTGTATCTATGAAAATCCTGTGACTTTTTGCTAGAAAAAGTCACTCCCTGTTCTATAAAATATTACTTAAACGATATCAGGGTTTTGGTGGCATAGGTTATACCAGAAAGTCACAATCTTTAAGTCTTTTAGAATTAATTCTAAAAGCTATTTTATAATGTTTGATATGAAATGATCTAGTAGGGTGCATAGCAATGCATTTCTCAGAAGGATGGCATCTTTGGAGAACATATTGTTTATTAAAACTGCCACCTAGGCTCATTTGCTCATTCTCTATGACCGGTGGTGCTGGTCCCTAACTGGATATGTAAGTGACACAGATGAAAGGAGACACTGCTTCCTGAAAACCCAGTAAACATCTTTGGATTGCTGTTAAATTACTATGTGATCTTATATAAGAACTTTCACCTCCTTGGGGTTCTGTTTTTTCAACTGTAAAGGATATTGACTGGATGAGACAGTTTGTAGTCTTTCTAGCCCTGTAGTTTTATAGTTTATATCTATTTGGCATCATCAGCCTTAAAGATACCTGAATTTAATGACACTGGGAAGACAGGACAATCTGATATTTGATTAGTTCATGATGTGCTTGGGATTATTTTTATCTCTTTCCTTATTTTTCTAACTGACTTATCTGATGTAAGCAAAAACGTTCATGATAGCTCCTATACTTCCATGAATTCAAGGTCAAGTATATAATAATAAATACCTATGAGTGAATTTTTTTCATTACTTATTTCAAATCCATCATTTAAGAACCCATCTCCTGGTTCCACATCATAGTAGGTTATACAAAAGAAAAGATTGCATTTAGTTTCCTTGTATCACAGGCTTCAATTTTTAAGATATAGAGCATTCTCTTTTTTAAAATAAACATTCGTTTGCTCATTTTATTTATTTACATCTCCAAATGCTATTAATTTTGATAATGTTTCAAGGACCAAAAAGTAAACCTCTTAACCAGTTCAATGCAAGTTGCAAAGTATTGGCTCTTCTTGCTTCATTGTCTTTGTCCGATACAGATAATTACATGCTGTCACGGAAAAGAACTCCTGCAACATTTCTGTTTTCCCCGATCACACTGGATAGTCCCTTAGTTCAGTTTCCTTAAAAAATAATACTTGCTGCAATTTCTGGAATATTTTAAATCATATTTATTGATTCTGGTTATAAAAGTCATCTTTGATCATTATAGAAACTTGGAAAAAGTATTTATAAGTAATTAAAAGTAACAAAATTACCAGCAGTCCCATCAATCAGACTAAATCACTGTAATACTCAGGTATATCTCCTCCTGGTTTGCTAGTTTTCTCTATAAATGTGTGTGTGTATTTTTCAAAAAGCAAAATATGGATCATTCTGGATACATTGTTTGTGATCTGATCTTTTCATCTAAAAATATACATATTTTTCAGCATCCTTAGGTATTAATAAAAGCATTTCTTATGGTAACATAGTGTTGCATTATATGAATTTACCAAAATTCATTTAATTTTCCATTATTAAATACTTTTGTCATTTCTGTTTTTCAGTCATAAATAAAACATCATTGTATGTAAATAATAGTATACATCTGAGATCATATCCTTAGAACAGTTAACATTGTTGGGACTACCAGGTCAAAGGATATTTTTCCTTTCCTCTAATAATCACTTCGAGTACTTGTTTATTGCATGCTTATCAAGATTTCATATCATCAATGAAAAAATATCTGTCACCTTAATAAGAGAAAGCAATGATTTTGGTTACTATTACAATAATTTTTATTATGTGCCTATGGACCTTCTCTTTTTTGGAATGTGAATTTCCATTTTGTATTTCCAACAAATTCGCAAAGTGAATTTCAAAAACCTGTAGGTCGCCACATGTAACCACTGTGTGAGTGGCTCTATGAAGAAGTACTAATTTTGCAAAACTCCCCATGGCACACCTCTTACATCACCAGCCTCAAAAAGATAGGACACTAAGACAATATATGTACCCTAGGGAGTTGATGGACCATGCTTTAAACTCAATGTTTGGTATCCCCCTCTGTCCTGCCAAATAAAAGATAAATTGAAATCTAGGGGGTGGCACTTTTAGGAGATATGATTAGGTCTTTCAGGCTCTGCAATAAACAGGTGCCCTTCTAAAAAAACCCTTTTTAAGAACTCTGTAGCCTCCTTTTACCATGTGAATATACTTGGCCTCTATGAACCAGGAAGTGTATGTTCAGCAGCCCCTGAGTCTGCAGGTATTTTGATCTTGAACTTCCCAGCTTCCAGGTCTGTGAGAAGTGAATCTCTGCTGTTTATATACCAGTCTGTTTTGTTGTATCAACCTGAGCTAAGACCTACTTTCCCAGCTGCTGAGACTCATTGCTCTTGATACTGAATATTTTTAGTATGCTTTGCGAATCGAGAAATTAGAATGATTCAACTTACTGGGAAAAGCTGCAAAAGAATTCTCTAATGATGGTCATCGATGTTGGCATTACAACTTTTAAAAATCTTTTGTAATGAGGGTCAAAGCCTATACAGTATTTAGGGCCTTTCCTAATGTGCCATGAAATTGTGGGAGTTGTTCTGACATTTCAGCAATAGCTATTCCTGTAACTGGGCTCAGTCCAGTCAGGTAAAGGTAGTGCCCCCTGGGAGGGGTTTGCTGTTGAGAATGAATAGCCCCAGGTAAAGTGCTAAGTTTGCATTTGGGGTGGAGTTTCTGATGAGAAATAAAAGGGGACTGAAGAAGAAGAGGCAGTCACCATGATGTAGGAATGAAGGAGGCAGTCACCATGTTGAAGGAATAGAGGAAGCAGTCACCATGATGTAGGAAAAAAAGAAGCAGTCACCATGATGCAGGAAGAGAAGAAGCAGTCTCCATAATGTAGGAAAAGAAAAATTGTTTTTAAATCTTTAGTGACTTTGGGGCCAGGGACTTTGGAAGCTTTGTAAGTTGCCGAGCGAAGGAAACTGCTCCCAATTTTGTCTTTACTGCAGCCGAAGGAAGAAGGCAGAGGCCCAAAGCAGGTGCCTTCCTAAAATGCGTGAGTGCAGCCTGTTGGGCTGTCTGGCTGCTGTAGTTTCTGTTTGCAGTGTTGTTGGCCTGGTGCTGTGCTGGGGCACCATGGCAGTTTTGGGAGCATCTCCAGTTGTGTTTTGTGTCATCCTCGTGAGTTGGAACCTGGCCTACACTCTGGCTGTTGCACGCCTGCAGAAGGAAGACGCCATTTTGGAATCGTGGCCTATTGTTTGGAAGAGGAGCTCTATATCAGCAGTGGCGGGAAGACTCCACCTTTGTTACTTTTCTGGGACTTCAAAGACTGGACATTGTTTTAAGTAAGGTAAACGGTCATGTGTTGACTTTAGTAATTCTTTGTTTTTCCCTGTTTGTTAAATAAATCCCATTGTTATTGTCCCCTAAGCCTGAGTAGTCTTGCAATTGTGTGCATGGGTGCAGAACCAATGCAGTGACTGGTAAACAATTGTGGCACTGCCTTTGGCAACTTTGAAGCCCCATTTGCCCGCTAACATTCCTATGTGACAGGCACTAAGAGACAAGAGTCAGGGAAATCTAAAAAAATGCCATAGGAAGAGGGTGACACGGTGCTATGGAATTTATATATATATGGAATATGTGTGTGTGTATACATGCATATACATATACATATACATATACATACATACATACATACATACATACATACATACATACATACATACATATATATATATATATATAACCAGGGGTTAGATCGTGCTCCTGTGTTTCAGGTAGTGTCAAATACAGAATTCTCAGCTTCTTAATTTTACAATAATATGTTTATTTAATTTTTTTTAATTCAGTTTCTCTTTTTAGTCCAGTGATTGACTCAACCATTTGCTTAGTGAGCAGATTCCTTTTGCTTACTCTTGTCAGATTACTTCACAATGTTATCCTAGTGGTCAATCTTTCTTCTTAACCAGATAAGATATCTACTATTTCTACCTCAAACTCTTGTGAAGCACCTGCCTGTCACTTATTAGATTCATGCAAATGTATTTTTGTACAAATATATAGAGAGCGCACACCCCAATGTAAGGTTATGAATCACTGGGAGATATTTCATTGCAGGAGAAGAGGACACTTTTTTTTAAATTACTCAAGCAAGAAAAGCACATCAGGGCATCAGGTTCTTGTTTGCAACTACATCACGTGATTGATGAAGGAAGAGTGAATATTCCAGAGTGCCCCACAGCTTTGCCTGAGTCTTGTTCTAATCCACCTGGCTGTTGGGAAGTCCTCTTCAAGTCTAAGGGATGATCCCTGAATGTCAGTAAATACAGAAGGGAAAAGCCAGAAGGAGAAAGACAGCCTGGTGAGAAGCAACTGCAAAGAAGGGCAGAAAGACAGGCAGTTGCTGGGCAGCCCACATCATGTCTTCAGCGGAACATCAGGGGCTTGCAATGAGATGTGCATCCCGAGAAGTAAAACACACTTCTCTTCGGTGGTGGACTCACTCAATAGGAGAGTGACAGGCCTCCAATGGCTCTCAAATGCTTGAGAACTGTCTCTCAATATAGTAATTCTGATGTTCCTGGGGAGAAACATACACAGACATCAACACAAAAATTCTTCAAAAAAACTGTTTGCTTCTTATATATTAATCTATTGTCAAAGTCAACATTTTGACTTATTAATTTTCATTTATGCCATAAAATTACATAAGTCTATGATCATGATGAATTAATTATTTAAAAGTATAACTACTCAACAAAGAAGGGAAACAGACTAGGATATTTCCGTGATTTATTTTTCATCGTGTCATTGTAGTATCACTTTTACTTGTGGTTTGTTTGTTCAATTTAAACCATATCCAAATGTTTTATTTTTTACCCTAGCTTACTTAGAATATATTTTCTACCTGTACTTTTTCTTTTTCATACATTAATTCCCCTGCATGTAATCCCCATATATGAAGTGTTGTCATTTTCCATAAATCACCTTTTCTTTTTAATTTTTATTATGCTTATCTAGATCATTTCTTCCTATTTTATTCATAATTTTATTATGACTTATTTTAACTATGCTAGAATCAGAACTAGGAATGACATTATGAACGACTAGTCTGTGTTCTTCCAAGAGGAAATACTTTGTAAGTCTGGGTCTCATCTAGACTTCCCTCCCTTTACTTTAAAAAGTAATTCCTATAATACATATCTGGAAAATTAATTTCATAAGATATTATCTTCTGACTCTGGAGTGTGCCTACTTTTGCCAGCTATATGCTGTCACTTCCAAGTTCTATGATTCACCTTGATTATTAAGATGATGATTAGAAGCTCATTCCTTTGCTATTTTGGACATCCCCATTCTCTGGTCAGTTCTCCTGCTCATTTTGCTTTTTCACTATCTTCCTTCTTTCTGATGTTCTCAGGACCTGCTGCTTTCACTGGCAACTCCTAAGTAAGAAAGGAAGGAATGAGATGGAGATCAGATAACTGTATTGCTAGAAGAACCAGAGTTTAGAGCTTACTGTGTTTTTGCAATTTCATTTTAGTTAGCTGTTAGTATAAATGCTTTGATTCGTGATGGAATTGTTGTTTTCCAAGTTTAATTTTGAGTGTAAGTGTATCCATTCCTAATACTGTAATTAGAATGAAGCCTTTGCTGATTTTGTGGGTCTGGACATTTGATATCTGCACAATAAAGGATGATTACATTTGCCTGTGAGAGAATTTGAATTAACAATAAACATCAGTGCCATAATAGGCCAATAGTAGTGTGTGAATTGGCTGAAGAGGATCAACTGAAAAGAATCAACTCTGAACTCAGTTATCACTGTCATTTATTATATAGTGGATAAAACAATTGGATTAATTAGGCAGGCATTCTGCTTGCCTAGCTATCATTAAGGACTACTATGCCAATTTATGGAAAGTTCTTACTAGACAGCCATCTGTTTATCCTCTGATACATTTCTTCCTAAAGGAAGATTTATACTAATTAAATAATTTAAACTACCAATAAAAGTTACACTGGTATATCCCCACGTGCTCCTTAGACCTTCTGTTTCTAATTTTTTAAAGTCTATTTAAATGACTCAGATTGGATTAATTTGAACAAGCCACTCCTCTTGTTTTCTGTTCCAGCATCTGACCTTTTCATGAGCAACTTATTGTCTGATCTTAGATTTCCTTCTCTCTGGGGATAACGAGGAAACTACCAATGTAATTCCAGAAACACCTGGATATTTACCACCTGTTTGGTTCTTTTCCATTTGGTTTCGCATCAAGTCTTGGCACCAGCCATTTTGAGGCTGTGTCTATCACAGAACAGATCCTGACAAACAGTCCATGAATAATAGACAGCAGCTGGCTGACTGAGGAGAAAGTTCTGTCTCATTGCCAGTTGCTACAACAGTCAGATCAGCAAGTATTTAGTAAGTGCCTACTCAACACTTGGAGTCCGGAACATTTAAAATGAGGTATTTGTGCTTGCAATTGGCCTGGGACTCAGTGGCATTTTCATGGGTAGGATCAGCCTCCCAAAACTGTTGAGATGGGCTTTCTCCAAGATGTCCTGGGCAGATGCTTTTCCAGTATGTGTCACCTTGACATGTGGAACTAAGGTCAAGCGAAGCTCTGTAGATCTTGGGAGAAGCTATGACCATAACCTTAAGGAATGCAGACTACCTCAATTTAGGGGTATCCTTATCAGAGAAACCTGTCTTAAGGCGGAGCAAGCATCTGGAGGCAGGATTTTGTCCTGTGATATTTTCTCCTCCTCACGTGAGACTCCTTGATGCCCCACGCCCGTTTCATTCCTGTTTGTCCCATGTACTCTAGAATTCACAGCTCTACAAATTCTTCATATGTATCTTATTAAATGTGGTCCTTTTCGCCCAATAATCTGCCTGATGTTAATTTGTTTACTCATTCAGTCTGAGAAGATTCCAGAGGGATGGAGGAATTTTCCCGTGCCCCAAGGCAGGAGTACTGAAGATGTCCTCCATTCCAGCCACTGGAGATGACCTCTGTTCCCAGTGGCAGAGCATAAATTGTTCTTTTTCTCTATCCCACACTTACGGTAAGCCATTGATAATGAACATTATTCTCCAATCTGTTGATTAAATTCTAAACTCTTATACACCTAACCTGATCCGTGTGATTCATGTGTGGTTTGCATGACAAGAAATGCCTCCTTTCTTTTTGGTAAGACAAGGCTGATTGATTCCTTTCCTCCTGGGGTCTCTGCTAGGTAATGAACCCTAACCCCTGTCATAGTTTCTGCTCCTAGTTACTTCCTGAGGGCAGGATCAATTTGTGGGACAGAGTTTTTCTTAGTGAAAGGAGAATCTTTGCAGTGCGGTTCCTGACAGCCCCTGGTTAGGGGAAGACCAGCTCGGTGGCCTTGAATTGCTTGGGGATGCTGATGTACACCCCCTCTGCCAGTTGGCCTTCTTAAACCACATTTCTCACTCTAGCCTTCTGACTATATTGATTTTTGAAGCCTTCCCAGAGAATATCTGGGTCTCCCTAAATCAAACGAAATTATGTGATTCTACGTCAGGCAGCCCAGATGCTGGCTCCTCAGTGAAAAAATAATGCTTTCTAGCACAAACGACTACGGAGCCCACTGTGGGCCTCCACCCCAGCCAGGAGCTTTTGAGCAAAGGGATGTCAGTTCCATACATTTTTCTTGGTGTTTTAGGGAAGACAGATCATCTTCTGATGCCTCTGGTGTTGTAAACAAAACAAAACCAAGGGCAATTTGTTGAGACATCACTTTGAAAAACTCCCTGAGGCCACATGCATAAAGAAAAGCTAATTGAAATGCAGTTTCTCAGAGGCTACCTAGAGATTCTCATTCATTTACCTGGAATTGAGCTCAAGAATCTGCATTTCGGGGGACCTGGTGACACTGATGAGGGCAGTCCCTCACTTTAAGAAAAACAATAATCTTGAAAGTTCTATGTATGACATCCCATTCTAAGAAGAGATAAGTATCTACTTAAATTAGACCAAGGCAAAGAACTCATAGATTCAAGGCGACAAGAATAAAGGAGAAATATATTCACTCGTTTCAATTTCAGTGCTTCACCCAAAACACTTTTTCCAACCCACATTTTTATTCTCAATTAATTACCACCTTATCCTTGGGAGGTTTGAAGCAATAGACTTGTTTTTCTGACCACTCACCGACATTAACAGGTTCTCATTCTAGAAAAGAGCAGTGGCTTTTTGCGAACTTGACTCTGACAGAGCCAATGTCACTTTCGGAGAAAGGAGTCTGAATTTATACCGAAGAAGGCCCAAGCTGCCTATCTCCGGGCTCCGAAACCGACAGACTCTGAGAATTGTTCTCCTTGTTCTCTCTTTGTGGTTCCTTGCGCTACTCTGGGTACGTATTAGAATCACCTGGCAAGTTTTTAGAAAAGACTAAGCGCTCCGTCTACCTAGAGACTCTGATTGACATGTCTATTGGGGGAACAGAAGTACTGAACAAACTCCACCCACTGATGTTTTATGGACTCCACCCCCAGCTCCCTGCCAAAAAGACCCCAGGCCCGTGGACTACAACTCCCATCATGCCAATGATCTGCTATGACTCTCAACTTCTTGAAGGGGGGATTGCTGGGAACTAAGGGTGGAGTTAAGGCGCCATGCTTGATATAAAACCAAAGATCTGTGGGCTTGCCGCGGGCTTGGGTTTGCCTGCCTTCAGCCTGCGCCTGGGCTTCCAATTCAGACAGCGTAACCGGTAAGACATATTGACCAATTTCTCTCTCATTCTCTCTGCTCCCCTCCTTTCCTCCCTCCCTCCCTCTCCTCTTCCCCCTCTTTCATTTCCCTTGTAAATAAAACTTTAAAATTTGAAAATAAGTTTAACCCTGGTGAACTAGGAGTCACTAGATAGTGAACCCTAACCCCTCTCATTTTCTGCTTCTTCTAGTTCCGTCTTGAAGACAGGACCTGTTTGTGGGACAGTTTTCCTTAGTGAAAGGAGAATCTTTGCAGTGCAATTCCTGGCAGCCTCTGGTTAGGGGACCACCAGCTCGGTGGCCTTGTGTTACAAAATGTTGCTGGTTCAGGGAGGAGCGAGAATCTGTGCTACATGACTTAGAATCTCTTTGGATCAAATAATTTTGTTTGATTTAGGGAGCCCTGCAGATATTCTCTGGGGAGGCTTCAATAATCAAAAAATATTTAAAACTTACAGAAGAAATGGAAGAAATTTTAACACTGGATTAACATAAAGTTTATTAAATAAGAGAATTACCCCCCCCCCAAAAAAAAATCACAAAATAAAAGCTTAGTAAATGAGACCACATTGGTTATAAAGAAGATGCCTCTCACATGTGGCCTTTATGACCTAGATCAGAAAGTCCATCCTGCATGTCATTTCTCAAATTCCTTCAGCTTGTTATATTCAGATGCTGATGTGTGATTTTTTGGGATCGCATATCCTGAATCTAGTCAACAAGAACCTCTTATTTTTGAAAAGATCATTAGGTTTCCAGACGCCTGTAGAAAATAATTTTTATATCTATTGGCTATTATTATATTTGATTTCTACAGCAAGGTTAGAAAATATAAAAATGTGTAGTCTATTTAAGATTCATAGTTGTTTTTTTTTTAAGATTTATTTATTTTATGCATACAAGCTGGGGTACAGTCCAGAAGCATGGGGTGGTGAGAGGGTTCACCAGAGACAGAGTGGGGAGCAGAACAGGCAGATGGAGGCTGGGCATCGAACTCGCATCCATCGAACTCGCATCGATGCTGCTGACAGCTCCACAGCGCAGCGCTTAATATATATTGTCACTACCAATATATAATTACCATAACTTATCAATACTTCATTTTGGTCTCTTGAATGCAAAATTCTTACTTAATACACATCTGCCTTTGATTAAGGGATCTTGGTTTTTTGAAGATTTAACTATGTCATATTTTAAAACTTTCTAGATTTAATCCCAATAATTGATAAAGAAAATGCCCCAATTCAGTTTTTCAAGAGCCACAGTCATTGTGATACAAATTTCCCTTCAAACATGAGCTTCATCAGGATAGATGCATCATAGCAAAAAGCATATTTGGAAATAAAAGCAGTTGTAACATTTATCAAGATAGTATGCATTTTATGTTTAATATGCCATTTATTAGAGTCTTGTGTGACCTATGGATTGTGCCAGAGATAGGAAGGTCATGTAACACTGGAACTGTAATCTGCAGTCCTGAAAGACCAAACCTTAAAAAAATCTCTGATTGCATTGATTTGTTTCTCTGCAGCAAAAGCGATGTTTCAGGTAGTCACTAGCTGTTATTGCCACTTTTCTTCAGATTAGCAGCAAAAAATAATTTGCCAAAACATTTGTCAAGTGAGAACAGGGTTTTTTTTCCGGCTCACTGAACTTTTGCTTAGAGCAATAAATATTCGTAGGAGAGAGAATAAATTGTGCAGAGTCACCAGCAAGCTCCTGCAAACTCCTAGCCCACAGGCCCTACTGACCCCAGTCTCACAGCAGCAGTATCACCCACTCCTCTTTGTCAGTTCCAGAAAATAAAAGGATACTATTAACACAGGCTACCTCACAGCTGATAGAGACAGCACAGGAGCTCCCAGGAAATGGTATTGCTGAATTAGGGTAAGAGACAGTTGTGCTCAGTAAGAAAAAGGGTCTGGCCCATGAATGACAGATACACAGGGATTTATGGAGACCAGTGTCTGTGCTTCATTTCTCTTTTTGTTAAAGTGATTAAGGAGCATATTCTCATAATTGAAAATGTTCATTCGCCATTTACAATCTCTGTTCAAAATCAGTTGCCTGTTCACTAGTAGCTGATTCCCCACCCCCACCCACCATACTCCCGTTGACCTAATTACAATGCACTTGCCAGTTGTCTTATAAAGGCTTAAAAGGAATCTTCTGCTTTCGAACAATAGGCGATAAGTTTGGTTTCATTGCATTTTTCTTCTCTTGATTTTATTGATGGATATTGCTTTTTCTTTAGTGTGTCCTTCCTCACAGTTTATGTTTTCACCCTAGTTTATGAGTTGTATGATTAGCTAAAATAGTTCTAAATTTTCTTCTATTTTGTTAAGAATTTGCATTTAAGACTATAACTAGACCTTCATATACTCCTTTAGATGCATCTCACATTCTTAATAAAATGTTTCTTACAGTGGTTCAGTTCTACATGTTTTGTTTTTCTGTTTAAATATGAGTTAATCAGGAGTGTGGTTTGGATTTCCAAACCTTTATTTTAAAAACTATTTTCTATTGAGATCTTGGAATATATTTGTGTATTATCAGTTTCTCTGAAATTTCTTGAAACTATGATATATATATATATAAAATTTCTTGAAACTATGATATATATATATAATTTCTTGAAACTATGATATATATATATATAGGCAGATTTTTCAAACTTTCCTTGTGTTCTCAAAACATGTATATATTATTTAGAATATGTAGATCTATCTTATTTGTAAAGAAAGGATTAGGCAAGCTTGCTCTCCAGTATTTCTGTACTACTTTTAAATATGGCATATACCTTACCATATTTTAACTATTGCTATACTACTACTACTTCTATTTTAATAATAACCAAAACTACATATGCAGCCTCTACTGTATTCCACATACTGGCCTATGTGATATGGTCATATAATCTGTGTGTGTGTGTGTGTGTGTGTGTGTATGTGTGTGTGTGTGTGTGTGTACACAAATACTCAGGTGATATGTATCTGCTTTGACTCAGTTTCTCTTTACAATGACCACATAAGGTAACTACTGTCATCCCTTTTTACAAATACAAAGGTGAAGAGGTCTAAGTGACTTGCCCAAGATCACACAACTAGTAAGTATGGGACCAAACTATCCAGTGAAAAAGTTTAAAACTGACGGAAGAAATGAAAGAAGTTTTAACACTTTATGGAGTAACATAAAGTTTATTAAATAACAGATAATAGCAAAAAACTCACAAAGTAAAACCTTAGAAAATGAGATATTGCAATTTACAACGTCTGTTAGACAAATGTCCCCTAAAGAAAATTTAAAAGACACAGTGAATGGGAGAAATTAACACACTTAGAAGATAAAAAGGAGGTTTCAGGCCTATAGAAAGAATCTCTGTGTATAGGAAACGGACCTCAACCCTCTTCACTGCCTCCATCTCCAAAAATGATAAAAAATTTGACAACTCACTAAAAAGGAAATCAGGATGGCCAACAGACACAATCCTACAGATAACTATAGAAGTGCTAATTAAAACCAGGAGATATAATTTCACAGTAGGAGGCAATACATCTTTTTAGTGCTTGGAGGGATTATAAATCTGGAGAGCCGCTTAACTGTGACTGTGTGCAGTCCAGGCAAGCGCATGCACACTGCAGCTGGCCGGCCCTCTCATAGATGCGCGCTTGGAGCCCCAGAGCCTAGGCAGGCTGTGCAGTTAGTGTGTCGACCTGTTCTTTCTCGGAGGAATGGAAAATTAAACTGGAGTACCGGATAGCAACTGACATGTGGAGGCACAGGTACCAGAAACTATAAATATAAAAATTAATGAATGAAAAAACAAGTGGTAGAAAGGCAGCAGCAGAGAGCAGTATCATTCATTTAAAGGTTAAAAGCAGAAATGTTACACTTGTCTTTATATTATTAAAGGGTATCATATACCAAGTAAAGTATTACACACACACACAGGAAAATGATATTCACTTCCTCAGATAAGGATTAACCTCGGAGAGAAAGAAACCTGTAAGAATATTGGGATTTGAGTGTAGCATTTTATTATTTTAATGCAAGAAAATTACGTGTGTAATATGGGTGGAGGGGATCTGTGAGTGTCTTTTATATATATATTACCTGTACATTTTAACATTGCCTATTTTAAAGTAAAATTAAATCTTATAGCTAATTTTAAATTCCGTAATTGAATTTAGATAAAAAGACTAAAAAATAATATGATAATTTTTCCATAAAATCAAATATTATGAGGAATTGTTTAAGTTCAAATGAGTCAATCAAATGACATTTTACCATCTGAAGCCTTGGAGAATTTCCTCTTCCCATAGGAGTTACCTAAAAAACCTTTTAAGGCATAGGATTTCTATCTCTTTCTTATTAAAGGATGCATTTTTCCAGGGACTGCCCCCTACCTCTGAACAAATAAATGACAGCTTCTCAGATAATCATAGTTTCATACACACCTATAATCACTTCCTCTATGACTTTATTTCTTAAAACTTTTAATGTTCAAGAGTTAAAATGGCCCAGATTTTCTGCGATACAAGCCTCTAACTTTTCAGGTACTTTTCAATATTCTAGTCCTCCAGTTCATTAAATGAGTATCAACTTAAAGGGTCACTATAACCTGGTTCATGTACATGTTTCCATTGCATGAACGGAGAAGTATCATCGCTGTCATACACCATCAGCACAATAAGGACTGCAATAAAAGCATCCATCACTTGTTGCCTAGTCATTCTCATTGATCGTAAGTGTCTATTACACCCAGGACAATCTACTGAGCCCTCAGATGACGAGGGAGTCAGCCTAACCCCATTAGAACATGAACCTAGGAAGACAATCTAATGTCACCAGTGGATGATTAAAATACTAACACAGGCCTATTTTAGAAAGATTTAGACTTGGTTCACTGGAGAATGACAGGTAGCGCTATTGGCTCTGCTAGAGCTAGGCACACTAATGTGGTGTTGACACTTATGTCCCTCCCAGCTCAACCACTCTTATCATATGGGAATTACAGTCTTCTTACAAACTACCTGTTGTTCTGCTCTGATTAGCAGTAAATAGATAAAGAGATTCTGAATGCCATTAATGGTTTCTGATGACCAAATCTTCAAACAAAGAAGAAAATAATGTCAATGTTTCAAAAAAGCCAATAGACTAGGACCAAGAAGCTCGCAGACAGGTTAAGAACATGCCACATTGCCCACGATATGCCCATGTCACCTTATGAAAAGGTGTTATCACTTCTACAGCATTTGGATGCCCTGACCCTGGGCTGGTAGGATTATCTCACAAGAGATACTCATGGGTCCTTCCAAATGGAATAGTTTACTTGTCTCCAAACCAAGATTTATTTTCCAGGAGCAATACATCATTTATATTACACAAAACTCTCTTTCTCTGAGATGGAGAGATCACGCTCAGTTCAAATCCTACAGAATGTCTTTCTGCACAATAAACAGATATTTAGATCAAGCTGTTTGCCCAGTGGCAGATGCAGACACTAATGCAATGGAATCTGGAAGCACAGACACGCAGCACAGAAGGTAATGTGAGTCTGGCCAGTTTGCAAGATCCAGATTGTGTCATTTGTGTCTAATGAGTTTGTGTGAGTGTGCAGCAGGCAGCCAGCAGACTCTGTTGTGACTTCGGAAGAGAAAGATCAGACTCATGTCTGTGGTATTGTATAAAACCTTGCTGCTGTTTGATGAAGGGCGACCAAGGAGACTTACTGTCTGTGTGTTTCCACTGGATTTTTTTTTTAAAGCTGGAGGTTGAATAACTATGACAATAAAAAATTGTTATTAAGATTCCATTTGGAGCTGAGTCATTATTTCTGTCAATCATTTACTCCCTTCTGAGTAAAGTAAATATCCAGACATAGAATATGGAATTGGAAAGGTCTTTAAATGTCAGTTCATGTGATCTCTCACTAATGGGAGGAATCGCTTTTATAAGTTTCCTCACAGAAAGAATGAAAATAAAACTCTTTATTAACTCTCATCTATTTCTCTCTCTCTCTCTCTCTCTCTCTCTCTCTCTCTATCTCTCTATCTCTCTCTATCTCTATCTCTATCTCTCTATCTCTCCCCTCCCATCCTATCTCACACACTGACACATCCCCACTCATAAATTTCTCTGCCTCTCTATAATGTTATTCACTTAGTTTCTACCTTCATTAACCTGAATAAGAAAGAGCAACCTTCTTTTCTCCCTTCCTTTTACATGATAGTTCTTGACATTTGGATTTACTCCCTTCTAGCTAAATAAACATTCCCTTTTAGCTTGGTTTCATGTCTATACCCATATCAATCAATCCTCTCTGGATATTCTCTAGTAAGAAAAGGAAAACTTTCTTTAGTTGAGCTTTATTTGAGACACTTAAAGGTTTGGAATAGAAATTATATTGGTGCCAGGAGTGATTACCAATTATGACTATTCTATTGAATACAAACTTAGGTTATGTTATTGGACAACCCAGCCAACTACTTGGTATGTTTTAACCACAGTTCACTTCTTCCTTCTGTATTTCTTGAAGCACTAAGGACTCACATATTTGTGGAATGGAGGTGCTCTAGATAGAGATAGAACTTCTTAGTCTTAAACTTAGGACCTGTATATGATGACCAAGCCAGTGTTTCTCATATAGGTCACTTATTTCTATTAATTTGAAGAGTAATACTAATATTAGCCATTTTCTTTGGGTTCTCCATAGGACACAGATAAATAGTCTTGCTTCAAGTAACTTGCCACTTAATCTGGGAAGAAGACGAAGTAAACAGAGTACATATTTATAATAAGGTAAAGTTGAAAACTGTACTATGTAATTATCTTAAATGTTTGGCATTTTTTCAGTCTTTTTTGAAACATATATGATGGTATATGTCTACCATTTATCTCCCACAAAGATGAAGAAAATGTTCTTCAAAACCATTTGCACCTAAAAATGAATTTCAGGTAGATTTCTGGCTTGTAGAAAGTCTATTAGTAGGATAAATACCTGGGTAGGAAAAGAGTTAATTGACAGAAAGCAAATGGCCACACAATGAATGACAGTTTACTCCTTTAAACTCAAGATTCATAAAATTGCACCCTTTGTGAGGAATACCTCCTGAACCATTCCATAGTCACCTGATATCTTAAACAGGTGATATGATAATTTAACCTGTCACTGATGGTTCATAGTCAGCATTGTGAACATCAGTCTTTGTACTGGATCCTAATAGAACCAAACTGTCAGGGTCCATTGAGAGATAAAACAGACTTTGTTATAATTGGGACTTTCGCCCTTCAAGAGTTCAGCTCTGGGCTCTCTCTTATGACCATGAGTTTACTGATTGAGTGGAGTTTAATGTATAATATTCTCAGCCCCCCCCCCCCCTTAAATGAGGTAGCTCCATGCCTCTTCTCAGAGCAAGGTGCATGAATGTTGGCATGATCTAGAACTTCCTTAATCAGGAGAAGAGTAATATGAATAGCCCTTGGCAAGTCCCCTTTATCCCCCCCAGTTTTACATCACATTCAAACAACATCAAGGGACAGATTTTGAAAGGACAATGTGAAGTTTGAGTAGTGCCTGTGGCCTGGAATAGTGTCCGTAGGCTTCTCTCCACTCACACTAGTTGTGGACCAGAGGTCTGTTGGACAACGTAGCCAAGCATTTGGTTATGCGCCTTGCTTCTCTGTGATTCTGCTATTCAGAGGATACTTACTCTTTCTTCAGGAGTGACTGAACTAGCAACCTCCAACCACTCCACCAAAGATAGTATTATCATTCAGAAAGTAATGTCTTCTGAGTTGAAATATTATTGTATGGGAAAGCAGTGTTTAAAAAATTATACCTTGTTTTAAAAGAAAGATATAAAATGAAGTTAGGATGTCAAACGTGACCACTTGTAGTCATTCAATCCCACATGCATTCAGCAGGGATCCTGATACTCTGGGTACTGAGACACACAGAGGAGTGAACAGTAGTTCTGCCTGGAGGGGCTGACAGACTGGAAAGGTCAAGAATGCACAGCCAATGATTACAGTTCAGTGTGATAAGTGCTATAATTGACATGGAAATTGAACTAGAAAGCATGGAGAACAGAAAAATCAAAATGGAGAAAGTGTTAAATAAGGTTAACTTACTTCAGGGATGAAATGGAATTTAAACAAAGAAATGGGGTTTCAGAAGGTTTTTAAAAGATACATAAAAGTGGAGGAGAGAGGGAAAAACAATTCAACAAAAGACACAACAGAAGCCAAAGGCAGTGAAATCTCTACACAGCTGTGATGGGGCCATAAGGTTTTTGGAGTGGGGTTTAGAGATTAAGTGGCAAAGGCTGAGTTGGGGTTAAATAAAATGCCATGATAAAGGATCTGGAGAATTTCAGGGGTGGAGTATTACGTGTTTTAAATTAGGAGACTAACAAGGTAATTGTTAGATTTTTAAAAAATTTCTTTTAAAAGTGAAAGCAGAATGGAAAATGGTCTGGAATTGAAGAAACTGGAAATGGAGAGACTGAGTGAGAGTTGGTTGAAATAGTTTACACCAGGGATGCTGAGGTCCTGATAGGCCGTGGCGTCAGCTCCACAGAGGACAACCTGGAAGGAAGGTGCGTGTTCTGGAGAGTAAAGTAGAATTGACTGGGTTTGGCTTGGAGGTGAAGAAGAAGAGGGATTCTAGGATAACTACTAGCTTTATCATTTGTGAAACTGAATGGACTATCCCCCAGATCTGAGAGGGAACATGAAGAGTTTTTGTCCTGGATAGGATCCTTTTGAGATGCCCATGGACATGGAGGCTGCCAGTTAAATCGTCAGTTGGCCGTATGCCTGCCCTTGGGAGTAGGAGTGGCTCGCCACACAGACTAGGTGGGGTGGGGTGAGGTAACAATGGAATGGCGGGGCATGAGCTTGTGTTCAAACCTGCCATAGATCTAGAGAAGTTTAAGTAAGGTTAAAGTTTCCCAAGTTCAATTTGGGATATTTATTCCGATAAGCATATATGCATATCCAAGCATTACGGAACAAATCACTTCAGGTCAGTGCTATCCCAGAAAATATTGCTCTTAGGGTTGCTTTCTAAGTGAACAGGCAAAATCAAAACCATCGCCAAGCAGTGTTGCTGAGATTGCCCTGCTTTGCAAAGGCGATTCTGAGTTGCTCATCATTCGCTTTGTACATAAATGCATTTGGGGAATATTCCTAGTTTCTAATGTATGTGTTTTATGTATTTATCATATTCCTAATATTCATATCTACAGCACTGTCACTCCATTTCACTTTTTATAAGGTGACAGTTTTGCAGAGGAGAGCATGGGAGACACAGTGTGTCCTTCCCGTAGTGGTCACTGCGGCTACTTTTCTGAGTTCTGACTCACTGTTTTGACTCCTGTTATGGGTACACCGAGTCAAGTTGCCATTTGAACTACAATAACAACTACAACTACAAGCCAATAAAAGATTTTTTTACATGCTTAAATTTTCATTTAAAAAACAAAACAAACCTCAACTCTTTGTTGGGAGAAAAAGAAGTTCTACTTTGTTACCATTCTCCCTTTTGCTTGGCTTCAGATTTTTATGGAGTCTAGTCTGGCCTTTATTAGACAGAAAACCACATGCAATAAATCTTTCACCTCTTCTTCAGAAAGGACCAGGGTTTGGGCATTCTCACTGTCGCAGCAAAATACTCTGAAATCTGCTCTTGGGCATAATTATTTTTACTGTGTCATCAGGCTCTTCAAAGGCAGATGATCCGAAATAAGAATATCTGAGGGCAGCTTGATCAAACCACAGAACCCCACACCTGCAAATGTCTCCGCCAGTCCTTTTTGAATACATGGTCAGTGCAGCTTTATTAGAGGATTAACCAAAAGACAGGACTCACAATCCAGGGAAATGTGAACTTTATTTTTTGCTTGCATGTAATATATCTCTGCATTTATCAGACTTTCAAGACAGGTAGTCTTTTTCACAGAATGAAAATGTCACAACTGTGAGAGCCAGCTACAGCTGTTGAAGAGAAACAGTCACAAATGGAAGGGGGTGGGGGGGGAAATTACCATTCTAGTCACGACTGCAAGCAGTTTATGCTGGAGTTCATTCTGAGGAGGTAATGGCTAGGAAAATGACAAAGAAAACTGTTACTGACCATTAGTGAGCAATCACTCTGTCATATTACTGAGATAATTTAGATAAATGCAGGGTTTCGCTGTCTCCTAGGGAGACGGGCTGCTGACGTCTCTCATAATGGCAGCCCACTTAAAGGTTGCCAAAAAAATACAAATGTATTTTTTTCATCAGGCAGATGTAAAATAGTCATGTCTGAGCCTCCTGTTCGATGTAGTGATCACTCATTTTAGAAGTTTGTCCAAAAATGTCTGTCAAGGCCCTGTGTTTGATGCCCAGGAATGCATGCTGAAGTGCCCCAGGAAGGCTTTTTAGCTAGTGTGGAAAGCAGTGTTTGGAAACATAAGGTATTTAATAAATGAATGCGGAGACGACCATATTTTTGTTCAATTGACTTCTATTATTTTAGCAGCTGCTAATTATGCACTGTTGATATTTGGAGGTCAGGAACAGATTTCTCTGTTCCATCTGGGTAATCCGGCTTTTGGAGAATGGACTTTCCCTACACAAACGTCAGTAGGATTTTGGCTGCTGTGTTTGAGAGTGATGATCGAGTCAGTTCAAAATGAGTAGGCAGCTAGGAGTTTCCAAGGGAAAAGATGAAATCTACCTAGTGCTGTTTGCAAAATATTTTAGCTTTGAATGTCATAGCACTCTGTCTGGTGTCCCCCATGTCACTTATTACCCAGAGAAAAAGAGAAGCAGCTATGCCCACTTTCTGAGTGAACAATAGACATGCAAATTCTGAGACTATTTTATCTCGGGAAATTTTTGAGCAAAAATGGCCACGGCATGTATTTTGTTTATTAAGCAGGTACAGGAACTGCTTCAGACACGGACTCTATTGTTTATGTGCAGTGGAATGGTGGAGGGCAAGAAGCAGGTGTTGAGAGTGGGCTCAAAACCAGGGAAGCAATGTCCTAGCTGTGCCGATGGAAAGTTTCTCAGATTTTCCAAAATTTTCTCTCTATGCAAAAAGGGATGAAAATAGGGTCTCATTTTTGTGGGTTTGTTGTGAGAATGACATCAGGTAATAAATGCATAACTAGGATGATAATGATGACACTGATGGTGTCAAAAATGCAAAACCGACCTTGAAATGACCAAAGGTAGTTTTATATACTATGGTGCAATATTTTGGGGGGTAACCGGCAGGCTCCCCTTTATTCTCCTATCAGGAAGATAGGATGGCAAAGAATGACACAGGAATTCCACGGTTTGCTCCCAGGCTCTTTATCACTTTGCTTTTCCTTTGCTCTTGCACATGCAGCGTGTACCTTCATCCCTTGCACTTGGGCATTTTTTTGTTTAATGTGGCTAATTAATTGAGATGCTTAGTAAGATGAGTGTCTGCCTCACTCCTGCAGCCTGGACAGAGAAGCCTGTTTGGGGAGGAGGTGCCAACTGTGCATTTAGGCTTGTGCAGATCACCACGCCTCAGGTTCACTCACAGGAGCGGTGTGCTCGGGCCGCTGTCACAAAATACCACAGGCTGGTGACTGCACAGAAATTTATGTTCTCACAGCTCTGGAGACTCAAAGTCCCAGGTCAAGGTTGGAGTTAATTTGGGGTCTGGTGAGACCTCTCTTCCTGGATGCCAGATGGTTGCCCTCTCCCTATCCTCACAGGTCCTTTGCTTGGTGCACAGGCCCAGATCGATCTCACGCTTTTCCTCTTCCTATAGAGCCACTAGCCCTATGAGATTAGGGCCTACCATTAACCCTAATTAGCTCCTAAAGACTATTATCTCCAAATGCCATCTCAATGGGATATGGTTTCCACATGAATTGGGGGTGTGGGGAGGACACAGTTCAGTCCATAGCAGTCACTGTCCAAGAGAAGTACATTTTTAGACTTCCTTAATGCTACAAGCAACTCTTAGAAACTGCAAGTAAAATTAAATGAGGGAAGTCCCATAGCCTTCCATGTTATAAGTGGAGGTTTCATTCACATAAAGGGAAACTATAAAACCTCCAGCTGTATAGTTCCTTTTACATATAATATCTGATGTTATTGTTAGCATATTGATAGCATATATATTCTTGAAATTTGATTCTTTTTAATACTAAATAAACACATGGTCTGGTAGTTCAAGTAGAAACAAATTACTTTTTGTCTTCAAAACAGCTAATGTAGAATTGTTCAATTCTGGCAGGACAGTAGAATCACTCCAGAAGTTCAGTATTTTGTTCTGGTTCATGTGTTGTTTTTTTTTTAAATATTGAGTCCTTGGCAATTTCCTAGGTCACTTGAATCACTCCTCTGGGAGTGGGTGTTGGCTTTAGTAGGCAATACAAGTTATACAGGGCTTTCTAATTCACTGCCATGGTTCAGAATGTCAATATGATTTCTAACTTTGTCTCAGTTTTGTCAGAATCAGAACTCAATTTTTATGAAAAAATGAAATGAAAAATTAATAAAGAAATAATTGCACATGCATTCTGTACAGATAGCAGCATTGCTGGATCTGAACTGTTGCCCTGCGTGATAATCCCCTAAAATGTTCCTGTCTCAGCTAATGTATGAATGTCTTCATTCAATATATAAGACAACCAATAGTTCCCATCACACTCAGAGTCAAAACCAAGGTACCTACAGTGACCTACAAGAACTATGCCCTCTTTGCTTTGTCTCTGATGTCATCTCTCCTACTTTCTGCTCCAGCCAGCTCACTTCCTAATTCTCTCTATAATCTACCAGGTTGTGTGACCTTTGTGATAGCCATTCCCTCCTGGCATGCTTTGCTCCAGCTATTCTCACGACTAAGGTCCTCACGCCTTTTTTCAAGGGGCACCTACCTAAGGAGAGCTTCCCTGACACACGTATTCAAATATGAAATCTGCACCCTGCAGGCTTCCATGGAATCCTACCCCTCTAGCTCTACTTAATTTTTTCCCCATAGTACTTCTCAGCTTCCAACACACTATAGCCTTTAATTAATGACCACATCTGTTGCTTGTTTCCTATTGCTAGAGTGTATGCTTCATGAAGACAATGGTCTTTATTCCATTGATGTGTCCCAGTTGCGCAGAAAAGCACTGGGTACATACAGCAACTCTATATGTCATTGTAAATGAATAAATGAAATGCCAACTTGGGCTCCTGACTCTCAAGTTCAGCTCAGTTGCTGGGCAAGACCCATGGTCAGTGCTGTAATAGTTCAAGTTTCTGGACTTCTGACTTCTCCCCCAGCCCCTCTTCCTTGCTAAGCCAGAGAGGGAAGGATGAAGGACAAATCTCACTGCATAGTCATTCAAATGTCGTGGTCAGTGGAGAATAAAGAAAACTAAATTCACCTATCCCCAATGGAAGGAAAGACATAATTCTATAATTTTTTAGCTATTCCATGATTTCCCAGTGGCTTGACTAGAGTCTGTTTTATATCTTGACTCTTGATCTTTCAAGAAGGAAACTTTCCTCAAACAGAGGTCTTTTAACTACCATAAGAGTATTAGAACTAATGCGATCGCTTATGCTTATCATTTACAGATCTTAATTCAACATTATTCGATGGGCAAAATTTTCATCCGAAGATTTGTTACTTAGTGTGACTTTGATGCTGGTGAAACATTTTTCAGAGGCACATAAATCTAAGATGAATTCTAATTTCCTCTCACTATGAATTAATAGCTTTTGCCTCACCTGCTTCTGACTCACATTCATCTCAAGAAGTTACTCCACAGAAACCCCTGGTCCAAAGCAGCAAAAATCTGTTCTCTCAGTAAAACAAAAATCTCTTTTGAGTATTTTATTTTTACTTTTTTTTTCACTATCAGGATAAAGCCTTATTATCAGAGAATACATGAAGCCAGAAATTCTAATCAGATCTTATTAGGGTTTTCCAATTTCAGTTTGTGGCTTTAGGAGGAAAAAGCCATCATATAAATTCATCCTTACGGATACAAGTAATAGAGGGGAGAATCGCAGACAAAGGTAAATGGCTTTAAGAACACATTCTTTATGCTCCCTCCAGGTCCGGCACCTAATAGAGTAACTTTTAGAGAAATTACAAAGCTTCCATGCTGCTGCCATCTCTTGCTTGTTTGTGGATGGCTGGTGAGAGGAGAAGACCAGCAGCCACATAACATTGACTTTTTAGTCTGAGGGTTGTTTCCGTTTCCTTTCATGTACAGCAATATGTACCTGTATCTTTCATCCTTCACCTAATTTCAGGGCATGATAGAGAAGGGTGAAGAGGAAGAAAACACTTTTATTATGAAGGCAATGAAAATTGGAACTGAAAATGAAGATGAGCGAGCATCATTTGTACAATAGCCCCTAGAAGGTTCTGGTTCCTGCTCAGTTCAGAACAGCCGACTGGGCAGGAATAATATAGAAACGGAGGCCACATCGTGTGCATCTCAAACTCTGGCACAAAAGTGAACTCTGAGTGCTTTCAGCTGTTGCAAGGCAAGGAGCGAACTGACTATTCAGATTGCCAAGTGAACCTGAAATTTTTAAATTAATATGTGCAGATGGTAGGGGGTCTTTTCTATGGGAGGAGGTAATTGGGGCCAGCTCTTCCTGTTCAGTCAGTGGCATCTGAATATCTTTCTATTTCAGGGGCTTGTGAAATGTGGCGGAGCTGGATTTTGTTGTTTTCTCATTTCCCCTTTCAGGAGCCCCCAGTTCCTTCAGTGGCTGCTTTGCTCCCCTTATATTAGAATGGGATCTTTACTGTGTTGGAACTGGACCCAGCTTAAAACATGCACCCGGAAGGTTTCATGTGCCTCCTTCCCGAGGGCATTCTTGATGGTGGAAGCAGTTTCCAAGGCCAAATCTCTCCTAGCATTGCCACAGGGAAGGGCCAGGAGTATTAGAGGTGAGAGGTTTTCATAGGGTCACCGCGGATAATCCACCACCACTTTGTACTTTGTCCTACAACTGTTGGAAACAGGCCTCCAAAAACAGAACCTCACAGCATTCTGTCACCAACCAAGTGTCAAAAGCTGTCCAGTGCCTTCAGCTTCCATTTGCTACCCCAATATCTGACCCTAACACCCTAACCCAACAGCAGATACCTCCATTGCATTAAGTGTCGTCAGTTCAAACTGATAGGAAAATAGGTGCCTGGCTGGTCTCACCTCCCACCGGCTCCAGTGTCCTAGAGAATGAGATACTATAGAAGGAAAGAAGACAAAATGAAACACGAATAGTATTTGCTGTGGGAAGGAATCAATGACCAGCTAATCCAATTGTATTGATTCAGAGTTGAACAAGTGAGTCCTGGAGAGATGAGATAACGTTGCCAGCCACCAGGCATGGTGCACTGAAGTCAGGCAACAATCCAGACTCCCTAAACCCTTGTTCTTCTCTTTTGTTCCCACTGAATCAAGACAACCCTCTTTTAGCATGGACTCCTCTTTTAGAGAATCAACTTTATTACCACGCGTGGGGGTGCCGTCTCCTGAGCGTGAGCCGAGGCCACTGCTGGGATACAGGCGCGCCTGACGGTGTCCAAAGGCCTAGTAGCATGCATCAGCCACAGATTTCTTTGCTTGAAGAACCAAGGTTTTTGCAAAATAGTTCATCCTAAGCAGGAGTGAATTAGGTTCCCTAATAGGGCTAGGAAGTTCGTCATATGTTTTAAGGAAATGGATGGTTTTTCTGTCAGTGCACATCTTTCAGTTCAACCCTTATCAGTTAATAATTGAACTCTAGGAAGGAAACTATTCTCAAAAGATTTTACTTAAAAGCAAAACCAGCAAACATGTCTCCCCATCTTAACCCAATGTCGCTGTCATGCTGTTCGGCAGGGGGCGGCACTGGCCATTCTCGCATCCCATCTGTCCCTTTGAATGGCTCCACCTCGAGTTGTGCAGTGTGCAACCTGTGGAGCCAAATACAGAGGTCCCCATGCAGAACATGGGTGGAGGGAGAGAGAGAATGATGGAGAAGGAAGGCTCAAAGCCAGGAAATCCCGTATGAAAACAATTAAGTCACAAGTAACTGAGAAACCCTAAAATGATATTTCAGCATTCTGAGCCCGAGATTCCTCATCTGTAAAATGGATGGATTTTAGGAATAAACTCTGCGGTTAATATGACTAGTTGCATCCTTTTGTGTCTTTTGCCATCACAGAGTAAGAAATAGCAGTGTCTGTGGAACCAGCTTGGGAGTAGCACTTGAGCCTACTTGCGAACTTTTTTGTACAATTTTTGGATCATTTTTCAGCAGAAAGGCTCCTGGGACAGGCATCATTTTGCATATAAGTCAGCGTTTAGGAGTGATGGCTCAGCCACGCCCCCTCACAGTAGACCTTGATTAGCGCCTGGAGTCACGAGCTGGAGCTGAGTCAGCCACACCTCCTCCTAAATACAGGTCTGATCGTGCCTGCGCCCTGACAGGACTCCTCCCCTTGCCTTCAGAGGGGTGAAGGCAGCAGAAAAGTGTGTGTGGTTGATCATAGGTTGCCTCCCAGAGTCAGAAGACAGCCCGGGGAGCTTGCGCGGCCCTCCCTTTAGGTGTATTCGGTTCATGTCCCTGAAAGGGGGTACTGCTCAGTGACTGTTCCAACCGCTTGCAGTTCCCTTTGGAAAATGAATTGTCTTTACCGAAGCATCTCTTAGCATATTAATATAAGGAAAGAAGACATTATGTGTCCTTCCATAAGTTCAGCAAAAAAGAGATTTTTATTGCCATTTAAAAATGGCGATGCTCCAGAACAGAATTTGCAGTTTCCAATTTTTTTTTTATTTTTTTATTTTTTGGTGAAATCAGAATAGTGGAAATAAGCAAAAATCAGACAAACGTAGGGGGAAAAAGGGAAAGAAATAAATTCTTACTTGTGAGTACACACACACACACACATACACACGCACACATAAATGGAGAAAGTTAAAGGCGTGCTAACTAGAATTTATCAGTAAACTGAAAGAGTAGTGTCGGAAGAGAGTTCAGCATAGAGCTTGAGCCCTGGCGCTGGGGCCAGACTGTCTTGTGTGTGAATGATGGCTCATTTTTTCTAGTTTCCTTGTTTTGTTGGTGTTTGTTTTCTAGGTTTTTCATCTCAATGTTTTGTTTTCTAATGATTTCTTTTTTAATAGTGTAAATATTTAGCCCTAAGAATTTGTCTCTTGGCGTCATGCTAGGGGCTTGATTTGTAGTATTCTTGTCATTTTCTTAATACCCCACAATAGTGTTTAGATTTTTTTTTTACACTGGAATTATGTAAGCAATTATTTCTTCATGTTTTTGTTTGCTCTTTAGTGATCAAATGATACTGAAAACTATTACTGAAACTTGACACAGTTGAAGTTGAGGTACTGGTTTTATCCATTTGTAAGCTGATGAGTAGAGAAAGTAGATCTGCAGAAAAACTTAAGGAGTGGGTTATAAATCAATATTAATAAATAATCTCCCGATAAAAGTTTCTGATATAACATAACCGGGATTACGCTTTAAGGATCTTTGTACTAACCACAGTGTAGCTAGCATAGGGCAGAACAACAGATTCAGCTTGCTCTCACCTCTCCACCACTTCATCTCTCCACACCTCCATATCATACTAACAATTACAAATTCCACTTTGTTAATAAAATCATGCAATAACTATAGTTTCTTAAGTCCTTATTATTGATTTTACAGAGGTTAAGTAAGCAGCATAGTAACACAAAGCAAGTAGAAGTTACTGCCAGGATTAAAAATCAGATTTGGTTGACACCAATGCTATGTAAAACAGTGTATTTGGAAGCCTTCCTTAGATATGGGTTCAGACTCCAGTGCTGGTTCACTGGAGAACAATATCTAGTTGAGGAAATGTCTAAGCACTTAGACATAAATGCATGTACTGCATCATTTGTAGTTGCTCTTCAGAGTTCTGTAACATCCACAGATCCAGGGAAGAGTAACTATACCAAATAAGCTATTTGCATATTACAAACAAGGTAGAGCAGAGAGGAAAATGTATTGTTCGTCATCATAAAAATGGTTTCAGGTAAAGGCTTAAATACATTTTGAATTTGTCATCTCTTTCAAGTGACTTTCTGTATACTGAGTTGCATGTCAGTATAAATTGATAGCAGTTTTTGTGTTTTCCATGCCTTTTTGACTCTGATAGTATGACTGATGCAAATTTTACTTATATAAGCAAAATCATCATTATTATGACTTTAACCATAATTATTTGTCAGTCAGTGAATATTCACTGAGCACTTTACCCTTCCATCTCCCATAAATACTGCTTACCTCAAAAAAAAAAAAAGGTTTAGCCACAATACTCACTATATGAATTCTTGCCTAGTGATGTTTTACAGGAAATCCTTTCAAATAGCAACTTACAAATGTATCTTCTGATGAACATCCTGCACATTTTACCAAGTACATTAAAAGCAAAATTAATGTTAAATAATTAGATGCTCACTACATGACACTGAGGTCAAGTCCTTAGAAACTGGCATGGAATCTGCTGACTCTGGCATTCATTTTTTATTTTCCTTGATCAGTACACAGCTTATGTGTGCACCAAGCTACGCGCAGATTTCCATTCTGAAAAGTCAATATCCAAGGGCATATTTTAAATTAATCAAATCTGTTTCTGAGAGATAAGCTGAATTAGTTCTTTAAGAGGAGAATGTGAAATGCAAACTTACATATTCATCCTTATATTTAGCTTCTAGAAATGCCTCACATAACCCCAAAGTGGATTTAAATGATGACTAAAACTCAACTTCAATTTTGAAGTTGATACAAACTATCATACAAGAATATGCTGTCATAATTTTTTATAGTCATAGGTTGCACTCAGTATGTTTCAGATCATTTTATGCATTTACAACATGATTTAAATTATGGGATTGGTAATGAGTCAAGTCAATAAATATTTATTAATTACCAATATGTAAGTGTAAGATACATTTGTCTGAATAGAAAAGGATCTTGTTGGAGAGAAAAACTTAAAGGCAAGGAAACACCATTAGGTAAATGAAAATTATAAGGAAGTGACTCAAATTCATGGTTTCCAAAAGTTATGCTATGTCCTTGAGATCTGTTATTTGCCTGCTCTGCTGCTTCTTTTGATCACAGTCAGAAATTAACTGTAACATACAGAAAATTTAGGTCAAGGTACATTTTCTGTTTTTAAGTAATGCATATATATTTTTATTGGATTACAACATTGTGTATGAGTTAGAGGTAAGGGAACACACCCTTCAGGTGTGTGTCACCACACCACATCCACCACCCACCACCAAAGCACCTTGATGTGGGCCTATATTGATATATATGTCTCTTCTGGCACTTCTTTTGCTGCTTCCCGTATATTATAGTAAGCTATGCTCACATTTTCATTTGTCTCCAGTTATTTTTTAATTTTGAAGTTCTTCTTTGGTTTCCTCAGTAAACCAGTAGTTATTTAACAGTGTGTTGTTCTGTATATACATATTAGAAAATTTTTCTGCTTTCCTTTTGTTGATTGATTTCTATTTTGATACCATTATGATCAGAAAAAAGTACTTGGTGTGATTTCAGTCTTTACAAACTTATTGATACTCATTTTGTGAGTCAATTTGTGGTCTATTCTGGAGAATTCCCATGTGCACTTGAGAAGAATGTATATTCAGCATTTGGGGGGACATGCCTTATAAATATTTATTAACCCCATATGGTCTAATTTTTTGTTTTAATCTATTGTTTCCTTGTTTATTTTCTGTGTGGTTGATCTGTCCATTGGTGAGAATGGGATGTTGAAATCACCTGTGGCTGTTGTGTTGCTGCTAATATTTGTTTTCAGAGTTGATAACTGCCTTTTTATTTTGAGGCTCCTTTATTTGCTGAATATATATTGATGAGTGTTATGTATTCCTGATGTGTTGTTCCCTTAATCTCGATTCCATTCCTGTCTTTTATAACCTTTTTTAAGCTGGAACTCTATTTTATCTTATTATCTGATAAGTATGGCTGTCCCTGCCTTTCTTTGGAGCCCATTTGTTTGTAGAATTATTTTCCAACTTTTTGCTCTGAGCCTATGTTTATCATTAAAGATTGGGTGCATTCCTTAGAGACAGCAGATAACTGGCTTTCGTTTTTTGATCCAAGTAGCTACTTTGTGCCTTTTGATTGGTGAGTTCAATCCATTCATATTTAGGGTGATTATTGATATATGAGAGTCTGCTCCTGCTATTTTGTTCTTAGTTTTCTGGTTATATTTCCTTGTTTCTTCTTTTGGATATTCTTTTTCAATTAAATATGAGAGCTCCCTTCAATTTTTTTTGCAAGGGAAAATGTTTGCAAAGTCCTTCAGCTTCTGTTTGTCTGGGACCTTTATTTCTGTCTCATATCTAAAGGAGGATCTTGCAAGATAGAATATTCTTGGTTGGCAGATCTTATCTGTAAGTATGCTGAATACAACATTCCATTTTCTCCTTGTCTTCAAAGAAGTCAGATGTATGCCTGATTGGGTTCCTTTATAGGTTGTCTACTTCTTTCCCCTTCGCCCAGCTTCCATATGCTTTCTCTGTCTTGAAGTCATGGAAATTTCACAATTATGTGTATTGGTGTAGTTCTCATTACATTAAGTAACCAGGTGTTCTGTCAGCTTAATGGGTTTGTATATATAGTTCCTTTTGCGGGTTTGGGAATTTTTCCCCTACTATTTCTTTGCATAGTCCCTTTTCTCTCTCTTCCTCTTCTGGAATACCCATCATCCTTATATTTCCTTAGATAATTTTCTAACTGTCCCTTCATCTCTTTATTTTTCATGTTTCTTTTTCTTCTTCCACCTGGAAGCTTTGCACATTACCATCTTCAAGGTTACTATGTGAGTTTCCATTCAGTCTATTCTACTTCTATAGCTTTCTCCATGATTTTTCTCCCCCGCTGAATCTTTTACATCCTGTATCTCTGTTATTTTATTATTTAAAGCTTCCATTTCTGTCTTCTGTTCATTAATTTTATATCTCAGTACACTTGTTTTGCAGTTTTCTTGTATATTTTTATAATGGATTTTTCTTTGTTTTCTTCCATTTCTTTAAATTTCCCTATCATAGTAATTTTGAGCTTCTGTATCTGATCGGAAGAAAAGATCTTCGTGTCTTTGTGCCTGGCTTCTGGATGTTTGTTCTCTATCTGTGGTTAAATATTCCCTTGAAGACTCAAGGTGCCATGTGTTGTATTTTTCCACTTGTACATATTTTATCTTTTTTTGTGTCCTAGGGTGCAGAATTTCTTCTTTTCCAGCAGATGGTAATGTGTTGTTTTTCTCTTTTTTTAAGTTTTCCTGGCTTGGTGTTTCAGTATATTGTATGACATTGTATATCAGGGAGAACTGATCAACAGTTGGTGAGTCAGGTGTGGGGAAATGGCCAAGAGAGGTATAGTCACTGGTGAAAATGATTTGCAGGGATGACTCATGTTTATGGTACTGCTCATAGCTCTCTTCTCTGGTTTCCAGACCCAGGACTCTACATTTTGAAGGTTGAGCTTTTAGTGCTGTTCTACAGGCTCAGTTTGAATTCCACTGGGGGGGGGGGAGAGGAGGCACCATTATACACCTTGTCTTTCTTCTCTGGTGACCCTGCCCATCTAGCTCACCCCAGTATATTTGCATGTATTTCCCCTCTGTTAAGGGTACACTAATCAGTTCTCCCTTTCCTAGAGCAGCAAGACAAACATGGGGCACAGATATGCACCCCTGGCTCCTGTCCCTGCCAAATTTTCTACGTGCTTCTCCCCACTCCCTTTTGGTACATAGAGTTGAATTTCATCAGTGTCTCTTCTGTCACAGTAACTTGGCCTCTGATATCTAGTTGAGCCCCAAGCCACAGAATCCTCTGGGCCCAGTGCCCTACTGGACTACTTTAAAAATATGGAATCTCCTCTGGTATCTTCCCAATTCCCCTGAGGTACATATTCTTTACTAAATGGAAGTACCATTATCCCTTGAGAGTAATTTTAATATAAGGCTAGCACATTTGCCTTAAGCAACCAATAAAGTAGTACTTCAGAGAAAATCAATAAGGTGATTATAGCAAATTTCCTCTGTAAATACCCTGCAATCTTTAGATATTCATTGATTTTTTTCACCAGTAGGAACTTGAGAATTTCCAGACTGAAGGTCCAGTGAAGAAAGAATTTCTGTCTTGGTCTTCCCAGTGCCCACCAAAGTGCTTAGCACACATTAGACTCTATATCCTTGATTTTTAAAATGAATGGATGAATAATTGTCTTCTTTATTACAATTTTAAAATATAGGATTAATTACAACAATCTAAGTTTGGATAAGGTATCTTTAGATTCTTTGAAATAAGTAAAAGTCTGCATTTATAACAATCTTTAAGAGATTTTATTCTCAATAACTTTGCCTTTGATAATTGACTACATCATACATCAACAAATTTATAAAAGAAGAGCAATGGGATTGAAAGACTACTTTATTCTTTTGGCTTCAGATATGTAAATTGAAGGGGCTAACAGTTTTTAGAAGTATAGTAAGAGAGATTTAAAAACAAGGTTAAACAATCCATGTTTAAGTAAAGAAAGGTTAATTACTTCTGGCCTTTCTCTTTTCAGGGTGATATCATTGCTATCAACATTTTCACTTCAAGATTTGCAATCTCTTATCTTTTGAATTTATTACTGGCTATGAAATAGATGTTCTCATAAAATAAATAGTTAAAATACCACTAGTGAATTTGATATTCTCACTCTGAAATGAGACTAACTTCTAGTTGATCACATGAAGTTAAAAAGTCAATGATTGCAGATATACCATAGACTGTCTATACTCAAACCTGTTTATACTCAAACCTAATCCACAGTATGATAGTATCTGGAGGTGGTATCTTTGGGGGGTGATTAGGTTTTAACTGAGGGAACCTCACAAAATAGGATTAATGTCCTTATAAAATGGGTCCCAGGGAACTTCCTTGCCCCTCTATCATGTGAGGACACAGCAAGAAAATGGTTCTCCCCAGGCACCAAATCTGCTGGTGCCTTGATCTTGGTGTCTCCAGTCCCCAGAAGTATGAGTAATGAATGTTTGTTATTTATATCATCCAGTCTGTGGTATTGTGTTGTAGCAGTATGGACACACTAAGACAAAATATATATGGATTCCTAATGCATGCACATCCCTAACTCCCCTTTGATCATGCAGCACATCAAGGAGAACTGTTGCTCCCTCTCAGCAGAAAATATGAGCTTGCCTCTCACGATCAGAGCAGCTCTCACAAGTGAACCCAAATGAACTCCGTGGTGAATGCTCTGGTAGCACAGGCAAAAATTATTAGCAATTACCACCTGAAAACCTGGACATTCTGTAAGTGTGTCATTATGGGAATCATTTTCATGAAGGTTGCTATGGTTTCTGTGCTGCACTTTCTCCTCTCTACATAGTTGGGTGATTTTCGTTAATCAATGGCAAGTCACAGTGAAATCACTTTCTCTCAGAGAACACAAGGAGAAAGAACAAGCTTAGAGTCTTTTGCACAATGTCACTGCTGACAGCTACTTTGTTGTTGTTGTTACAAAAGAAAGTCATATTCTCATTCTAAATGAAAAATAAAAAAGTTGGGAGAAACTTAAATCACTCTCCAGTTACACTAGCCTTTTGAGAAGCACCACAAGGTCTGTTCTCCCAAATGATCGTCCTCGGATATCTTTACTAGGGTCATTACTGAGGAGGATGCAAAAAAATGGTAGCTTCTTCCCACAGAGAATCTTGAAAATTTATTATTACCTCTACAGGGTATCTAGGCATCCAGAAATCATAGTGAAAGTTTATTATTGCTCTAGCTAAAGTCATTAACTGCTTAAGGTTTCTACAGCTTGTTTACTAAGTATTTTTAAGAGAATATACCCCTGTTCTCCATACTGTCAAGTATAAAATAAAATATGAAAAAGAATCACATTAAGAGAAGCAGAGAAATAGAAAAATAGTAAAAATATAAATGGGGATTAGGAGATAATTTAGAAAGTTGTGTATTCAAGAAACAGCACCAACTATGTCACATTTAGATTATTAAAGATTAGTAGACTGCTAATGTGTTTCACAAACACCAAATTTTAGGTAGATGTTAGCAGAGGACCAGCAAGATACAAACTATGACTATCTTCAGACAAAGACCATTTCATTCCTTTTCACCTCAGACAGAAGAAATAAAATATGAAAGTCACAGGAAATGGGGGTCTTCTCATAAATAGCTCAGGACTTTGAGGCTCCAAACTCAAAGGGGATCAAGGGGAGGGATTACAAAGAAGGAAGGCAAGGCTGAAATTTTGAGGAACTGCTTTTGCATATAAAAAATACAAGCCCCTGAATGATTTAGAAAATCTTACTAATTGTAAAAAACATAGAAACATAAAATTCAACTTCCTCTTAAAATTTTATAAGAAACAGTCAAGACCAGAGTTCTGTGTTCTATGTAAACAAGTCACATTATTCCTAACTGTTTTGATTTGAAAAAATGTTTAATTCACGCTGTATGATTTTAGTTCATATTGAAAGCAGGTCTACTTTTTACATAGACACAGCTATGCAAAGAGAAATTCAGACTGAGCACACACTCTGACATATATAGAGAAATAATAGATTTCAAATTTCAAAAGGCAAGTTAGCCGTAACGTACATGTTGCTTTGTCTTTAATTTCTTTTATTTAAAAAAGAAAAATAAATATTACTTTAGGAAAGCAGATTAATCTGTTTGGAATAGAGGCTGTCCTTGGTGACATTGTTGTCCATAATCCTACAATACTTCTTTTTTTTTTTAAGTTGATAAATTTTGTTGTTGGACCCACATGACCGTGTATCAAGCCTTTGTCAAGCTGTCATAAAAGAATGCTTTGTTCAGAATGTTTTCTGTGTTCATGTATTTCTTCTCTTAACAAAACAATCTGGTCCTGAAAAGAATGCTGAAAAATTATATAACATTTTGCGTGTTTGGGCCTGATAGAGTTTTTCTGGTGAAGCACAGAAAAGGCACAACACTGTTATTTTTAAGTTTGACAATATAGTTTGTATCCCTGATTTATACAAGAAAATGGAGTTTGCTCCCTCTTGGCTCATCAGCCAGACCGAGAACTTATCAGGCTTTGCAGAAGTTTTTCCATTCACAACGGTAGACTTGCTTTGAGTGTTAGATGAACACATTGATGTGCCGGAAGGATGATGTGTCCTGATCTCACACAGAGTGAGAATGAAAGCTCTGTGTTTAGGACTTTCTCAGTCCTTGCCCTTTGTGTCTCTTAACTTGGCTGGCCCCAATTGTATCCCTCACAATATAATTATAATCATAAATATAACTTTCTTTAATTCATTGAGTCATTCTAGCAAATTATCATACCTGAAGGGATCATGGGAAAGCCTGGCCTTATAATCAGCTGGTCAGAAGGGCAGGTAGCATGGACACTCCTGAACCTCAGCTGACATCTGAAGTGAGGACAGTCTTGTTGGGGACTGCACCCACATGTAGAGTGTGTGCTGACTCTGGACCATTTGCCTCAGAACTGCATTGTGGGAGTGGAGGTGGCCTGATTAGATCTGTACCAAGCATGCTAGGCAGAAGACAGGCGTATCAAGACCCTGAAGCAGGAGTATACTTAGAGTACATGTCACCAGGAGTCTGCACTGGCTAGACCTGACTCTAGGGACCCAGGTTGTGCCAGCCCTGCCTCAGACCCTCCTCCACTTCCTCACTACCTTTCATGGGAGGTCAACACCTTCACAGTAGACTTCACTTCTCCCAGGTAGAGCTCATGTGAACTCCCCCTGTTTCAAAAGTCATGCTTCTGGCAGAAGACATTAAGAACTCCACCTCAGTAATCTGAAGGAAACCCTCAGGATTTCAGACCTGTGACTTTCTGTGCTCTGGTGATACTGCTCTATTCTATGCAGAACTGCATGTGGCATCATTTACATCCACAAGGATTCTAATGGAAACCATCTTGTTTTCCTAGTTTGTAGATTTGGCTGATTATCTCACTTCCATGACTTCTGTCAGCTATCCTGGCCAGCCGCCTGCCTTCTTGGTGTTTTTTAAAAAAGTGTATTTGGCTGTTTTCCCAGCTGCCTCTTCTATCAGATGGAAACATCATCTATCACCCTTGATTACTGAAGGGTAGAAGAAGATAACAGCCTGTCCTAGAAAAGAACAAAAATAAGTATTTGTGATTTTCTCCTTTTTTACCAGCTGGGAAGAATAATGGAGGAAAGTCTGAAAAGAAAAGATAATGGATTTTATTTGAGGCTCTCTCCAAGACCCTTAGGAACATGGAGCACTGGGACTGCCAAATTCTCTAGTAAGAGCACTTGGGTTATCAGACCACTAAGAACAACTACTTCCAACACCACTAGTCCTCGCCAGGCGAAGTAACTAGATGACTACAAATTGTCTTTACCCAAACTAGCAGTACCTTTGCCTGAAGAAAACCCTACTTTTTTTTTTAATCACAGTTTGACTCAGACTAATAAAATATTGCTAATTAGTTGATATAAAATATCTATAGCATAATAATTGCAATAAATATGTAAATTAGTTAATTAATGACAAGTAAAAAATTGTTACAAGTTTGCTAAACTACTTTCCAAATAGTTGTTGAAGGTCAGAGAAGAGTACTAATTGTAACAGTCCATGTAAACTGCATTATCTTATGTCTCATTCCTATAAGTACAGTCACAAATATGAATGCTATTTAAAGTATTTGATGATTTGTAAGTTTAATTTGGTTTCTACATCTAAGATAATGGTTCTTAAGCAGGAAACATGTTAGCTTAAAAGGAGTTATATTACTTCTTACTTACAATCTGGAAATAAAGTAAAATGATTTTTAAATCTTACAATAACTCATTACTTCTCTACTTCCCATACATGAAATATCAGTTAATATGTTCAGTGGACTCCTGAAATCCTAGAATAGTTACAGAAAATACCACAGAAATGAAATCTGAGATTGCCTTTTCATATAATCATATAAATCTTATGATTTAATCATATGATTTTTAATCATATAAAATAAACTCTAAGTCTAAAGTATTATTACAGATAAAGAGGCTCACTAATAAATAGTTAAATTTTCCAGGAAAACATATCTAGATATGTATGTATGTATTATCATAGCTTCAACACCTGATAAAAAAATAATAGTTCAACAGTGAATTTATGTAAAACATGAAATGAAAGTAATGACTACAAAGAAATATAAACCAAATTGTGTGAGTAATATAAATAAAACTATACTAATTCATCAGGAAGTACTTCATAAGCGATCTGGTCATCTCAACTATTTTTATTGTACTTGAAGAGAAACAATTAACAAAGTAGGAGAGGGATTTTCTTCAGACTGAAGAGTTAAAATCAGCCAATCCCTTAGAATACGTTTAGATAGTACCGTGTTTGTGCCCAGGGCCCAGCCCTCAGCCTCCCTTCCCATGTAATGCCATTCATGGAGCAGCAGAAATCATTACACGCCTATTAACTTTGGACCCCTTTCAATAGAATTAGCTTATCTCATTAAAAGCTGGGCCTGGAGGCTTGTAGACATCTGTGTGTGTGTGTGTGTGTGTGTGTGTGTGTGTGTGTGTGTGTGTGTGTGTGTGTGTGTGTGTTTGAGAGAGAGAGAGAGAGAGAGATGTCTTTTACACAGTTTTGAAAAGAATCTCAATAGCATCTGTAAATTAAAACTGAGATACATAGAAGATGGCTTTGTTTTATTTCCTCTAACTTTCAATTTTACCTGTTCACATGAAATCTGTTTCTCTTTCTGTCAAAAACACCCCTGGCTAACAAAAATTCAGTGTGTCCATACCGGTGAGGACTCCCTCCTCCTTGATTTATGTAAGCGAGAAATATTAAAATAGATCCTATCAGTAAGCACTTTCAAATGTTCAAAGACCATATGAAAACAAATAATATTCTCAAAGAAAGCGTGGTCCTTCCTGGGAACTGGTCGGCTGTGACGTCCCTGCAAACGCACACAGGAGATTGCCCCCTCAAATCCGGGACGCTGTCCTCCCCTCAGACCGGTGCGTCGCCCGCCCGAGGGCTTGCTCAGTCGTTGATGCCCCCGTTTCAGATTGAAAAGTACATACATGTGGCACCGTTATGCCTGACTGGTGCTACCTTGTGGCGTATGAACAGCTGAGGATTAAATTTAGGGACATTATTAACCAAAATGTGCCACTCTGTTTCACTCGCTTAAAATAACAGCTTTTTTTTTCTAAAAGGTAGTCATTTTAGTATTGATATTCATTCCATACAGTTACCAGTAAATGTATAACCATATAATTCCTGAAACAGTTATTTGTAATATTGTCTAGCAAACTGAAAAAATAAATTCAGAAATTTTAAATGAATATTTTTTATTATTTACGTATCTATTGTAGGTAAGTGATTTACCTCACTGTAAGACTCAGGGGAAATAGGTTCACACACCTCAGATATGCAGCACCACACCCCACCTACCCGAGAGCACCCACATTCCTCTGTGGTATACCATCGTTCCCCTACCCACTTTGTTCCCATCCTTCACCCCTCTAGTGGCCTCAATTCTGCAGTCATTTCTAGACTTTGTTTTGGTTTAGTTCTGTCAGTTTTTTTGTTTCTCTATATTCCATATATGAGGGAAATCATCTGATATTTGTCTTTCTCCCTCAGGCTTCTTTCACTAACAGTTCCCTCCATTTCCATCCTTGTTAGCACAAATGGCCGAAGTTCATCTTTTTTTTTTTTTTTTTTTTTAATAGCTGAGTAGTGTTTCGTTGTGTTTATACACCACGTCGTCTTAATCCAGCCATCTATCCTGGGCATTTAGGTTGTTGCCCTAACTTGGCAGTTGTAAGTAAAGCTGCAATAACATAGGAGTGCATATATTCCTTCAAATTAGTGTTTTTGTAATCTTTGAATAAATGTCAAGGAGTGAATTTACTGGATCATAATAGTAAATATTAAAATTTACCAATTTTAATATTTGCGAAATGTCTCCGCTGCTTTCCATAGGGACTGGACCAGTCTTACATTCTCACCAACAGTGTAAGAGGGTTCCTTTATCTCATACCCATATTTGTTGTTTCTGGTTTGTTGTTTGTTTGCTTGTTTGTTTTATATTGGCCATTCTCATTGGACTGAGGTGGTATCTCATCATGGTCTTTATTTGCATTTCCCTGATGTTAAGTGATGCTGAACATTTTTTCATGTGCCAATTGGCCATTTGTCTCTCTTCTTTGGTGAAGTATATATTTAACTCTTCTGCCCATTTTTTGATTGGGTCCTTTGTTCTCTTTCTATTGAGTTATATGAATTCTTTGTGGATCTTGGATATCATCTGCTTGTCAGATGCATGATGTGCAAGTATTTCCTCCCATTCAGTAGTGTGTCTCTTTTGTTTTACTGATAGCTTTTTTCACAGGGCAGAAGCTTTAGTATAAAAGATATATAAAGATATTTGAATTTGAAGAAGAATTAAGTTATATTTGTGCTATAATTTAATGATGCAAAATAAAAGCCTTCTATCTGATAATTTAAAGATCTTCTACAAGCAGATACTTTCCTACATGTTAAGAGATAAAAAGAGGCACAAAACATGGCCTGTGCTTCCAATGGCAGTATAACCCAGAAAAGAGATTATCTATGCAGTGAAGGTTTGCTGTAAGATTAATGTAGGACGAATGGAAAGCAGACAATGGGTATAAGAAATAGCCCATAGACTGAGTCTGAAGGACTTGGGAACTCTGGGTATGGAGAAGCCAAGAGTAATCATTAGCTTGTATAGCAGGTGACTGGCACACAAACAAGGACCCAGTAAGATCAAATTTGAGTGAGAAGCATGCTGTTGGTGCTTTGACTGTTAATGGGTTTACTTTCCTCCACCCAAGAAAAATACCTGAAATTGTGGAGAAAAGGAGGACTTCTTTATAGTTGCTGGTTCTAGTAAAGATGGAGAAAAAGACTGATAATTTGTTAACTCTAAAGTCACCCAGCTGGGGAGAAAAAGAAAGAAGCTGACTTCCTCCCTCCCCCCACTTTAACCAGACCAGAGCAAACAGTGTCAAGATCATCGGGGTGCTGGGTGTGGCAAGGGAGAGTACCAGCTACTGCAGCTCCAAGAAGAGCCATTGAACAGAACTGGAACATTAATTTATATAGTCTTGATTATGTTGGAACATATCATGCTGAATTTTTGATCAGCAAATTTAGGAGTCAAAGTATCTTTCTCTGAGCTTTGTCTTGGAAGAGATTATTTTACCTGCGTACATAACAAGTATGGAAATAATTGAAAATGAGATTTCAAATCAATGAAGAAGAAAGTGGTTCAAATAATTAAATCCTTCGGATGTGGCTTATACAGTGCATGGAATCCTATGTTCATAAGGTAATCTTTATTCTGTGTTTGGGTGAAAAGCTATACTCAGATTTGTTGTAGGTGACTGTGTCAGTTATCAACTACGAGCTACTAACCAACAGGAATTAATTATATCCTACTAAATTTGTCTCCACAGAGCTCTGCCCAGAATCAAGGACATGAGAACTTATAAGTATTTATTGATATATAAGAACGTTTAATAAGTCAATTAATATCATAAAAGTTTTCAACTTCAAGTTGAGATTTGAATAAATGTGGCAAGTCATTGGGGTGATAGTTTGTATTTAGCTATCCTACTAATTCAGAACTTTGTTCACTTATAATCCTTGAGAGCGTAAAATACAGTGGTGTGAATTGTGGAAAGGAAAAGACCAATAAATCACCCTTTATACTCAAAATTTTGGTTTCAGGAGTCACATGTTTCATCCTTTTATCTAGGGACTGAATTTCTAAGTGTGAACAGGGGGACTCGGATATTCCAAAATCTCCCACAAACACCTTTATCCCCCATTTTTTAGATGCAGCTAGTGCCAGGGACTGATGGATTTCAATGAGATCAAAAGTCGTGATGACATTTCTTTTGCTCCCCTCGCCAGACCCAGGCAAAAGGAGAATGACTGAAATGTGAGGCCCCTGATGTTTGAGGCAGCAGCCAGATTGCTCTGATGGCACCACCCTGCATCGCTGGGAGATGAATTTGGCCCAGAGTTTCCTCACTGGCAGGTGTAAGAAGAGGCATTTTTAAAAACGGTATGGTATATTTTTATCATCATCAGGAATGCAAAATTAACATTTTATTTTGAGGATTTTTGTGTCTGTGCATGCTTTGACAACAGAACTTAATTTGTGCAAATGATGATTCAGAATGATAAGTAAATTTATTCAATTAGAAATGTATCCAAGATTATGCCATTTTCATCTTATGAATTCTGTCAGAGAACCACAAAATGTATACTTTAAAAAAGTTTGTAATTGTCGTCTTCCTTATGAGACTGCCTCTTGTCAGAAAACATAAAAGTAGTAAAGGAAATCAACTTTTTAATACTGGGCATAATTACATTCTATTCACTCTATTAAACTGACAAGCTATCCAATTTCTTTTTTTATTGAGGTAACACTAGTCTGCATTGTTGTTTGTATCCCCTTCTGCCTCCCTTTCCACCCCACCCCCTTTCTTGTGGTGTTATCATAGTGCTCCCACCACTAAAGCCCCCATAGTCCTCCAGTATAGTCCACTGTGCTCCCTCCCCACTTTGTGCTCGCTCACCCCTCCTTTGCCCCTCCCCCTGACTATCTCAGTTCTCTAGTCAGCTTCAAAGGATTTGTTTTTGAGTTTCCCTGTATCTGATCCTTTGTGTGGTTTCTGTATATTACATATATAAGTGATAACCATCCAGTATTTGTCTTTCTCCTTCTGACTTATTTCGCTGAAGCTATCCAGTTTAAGTGACCAGTCCTGCTTGTGCACTTAATTCAGAAGAACTGGCCGCATGTTATAAGTTTTGAGCTAAGCTTTCTCTAGTTGTTTTAAGTCTCTTAAATCCCATAGATTGGAAAGAAGAATGAAGGAAACTGAAAAAACTGAATCTTCCAAATAACAGTAACAAGCAGCTACATACAATATGGTCAGGAAGGTGATTCCCTTAAGTTAGATTGAAGCAACATTTGCAGTTCATTCACCAACCCTTTGGATATCACCCACCACTTCTGAGCCATTGTGTCTATATCACACTCACCCCAAGTGGGGGGCCAAATTTTGTTACCCCTTAATATTAAAGGCTTCTTCAAAAGGTACTGCACAGGAGTCCTTCTAAAGAATTTGAGATGGCCCTCTGATTTATATTTCCCAGTTTTTTGTGAACACTTTACAACTAAATCCATGACTTCGTATCTGAAAATTCTATCTTCAGACTTTTTCAGTAACACTTCTCAAAATGAAGACCTCAGAGTTTATATGTATTTTTTCTCGGAAAAATGCACAAAAGCTTGCAAATGGAGTCTCAGCGAGAGTAGCAGAAGTAGTGGTGGGAATCGGAGCAGGGGCAGTAGTCTGATTAAGCCCCGCCTGAGTGCTTGCCATTGGCAACACTGTTGAAAATGCTGCATATCACCTCATCTGATCTTGGAACAACACTGTGGAATATGCACTATTATAACCCCTGCTTTACTGAGGCACAAGGCCCCATAATTTGGAGGTAGCAAAACAAAACACTGTCCCTCAACATTATCAATGTGAGACTGGACTATCTCTAGGTTTGTTTTTAAACGTTCTACTTACTCTTAATGTTATAATTCAATTGAACTTTAATCATAATATCCTATATTTCTTCTGTACTTTTCATTAAATGACTATAATTCATGTTTAATGTTTATGTGCTATATGCAAAGATCTTCTAATAGTCACATTTCTGAAATCATGTGTTATTATTCACTTTCCAACTAAACATTTAGTCTTGCATTGAGTCTTGTGTCTAACAATAAAAGTAATTAAATGATGGCAATGCTGACCTTAAAACAAAAAGTATGACCTCTTCTTTTTCAGAGTTGTCAGCAGACGGTTAACTATCCCTGCCTCTTATGGTCATAGGTACTATTGCAATGCATAGCTTCCACATTTAGCTTCCACTTTCTTTGGTTTTCTTAAGAACTCTTTTGCCCCTTCTCCAGTACACCAAGATGTTAGGCTTCAAGATAGGAGTGTCAGAAGTCTGCCACCTTCCTTGGCAGTGTAGCTTGAGTCTGGAGATTATACTCAGTTGATATCTTTTAGTGTGATGACCTCCTACAATAATGTGGAGATTAAGTAGCAAAGTCTAGAATTTAAACTCTTACCAGAAACTGCTTAGAATTCAGACACTTACATTTTACTCTTCCACCTCCTTTTAAATATTGAAAAGCAATATAAATCCACTTTAAATTATCAATTGTTTCTTTGGGAAATGAGAAAAATGCTCCCTGGAGGCTATTCCCTTCTTCTAGAATGTGGACGATAGTATCAAGGGAAATCCTTAGCGTTAAAATGCACTGGGCACCATTACAGGCTTTCCTGTGTAATAAATTGTGCTAATTTACATGCCACTAATGGAAATCTAGGGACAAAGCCGAGCACATTAATGGAAATATGGCTCCAATAATTAAGGCACTTTGAGGTTAGCAGCTGTTACTATCTAGCTCGCTATGGATATTTACATACAGTCAGGACTTGAAAAAAATGAGAGTGGCCGCTAGCCAGCAAGCTGGACCCAGAGACATAAATCTCACAGGACTGGTCTTATTCTTACAGCTCTGTTGAGTGACAGTCTGACTTGGAAAAGCACTGCAAGGAATACAACTGGAGTTGCAGATGCCGTAGTCTGATGCCAACCCTCTTTCTCCCACATCGAAACCTCTAGGTACATCCAAGCACTATAGCCCCCCTTGGGTTGGGTCAGTTTTCTGCCAGCTCACAAAGGACTGATTAGAGATCACTTCACAATAAGCAATAGGACCTCAACTAATGTCCATACTGGTCATTTGACAGTCTGCTTGCATTAAGAAATATTTCATGAAGAGGCAGATATAGATAATAAAAGAACAACGACAAACCCAAAAATCTGCCATATTTTCATTTGTAGTTTTTTTTTACCTGCATGAAGGAAAATTCTATCCCACATTCATTAATATGGACTTAATAAATAGAGACCACACAATTACCTTAAACACTATCGGGAATAACTAAAAGATATAAGTAAGTAAGTAAGTAAGTAAGTAAGTAAATAAATAAATAAATGCTTTAAATTTAATTAACTCCTCTGTTAATCCATCAAGATCAAGTTAAACTGCAGCCAAGAGTAATGATTGCAATGCTCAGATTTTACACACCTTAGTCATTTTGCTTTTTCTCATCTATGATCTGATTTCATCCTTACAGCAACTAGGTGAATCTGATGCGCCAGAAACTACTTTTGCTTCCATGTTTCAGATACCAAGACTGAGACACGAAGAGGTCTGGTGACTTGCTCAAGGTCAGGAGAACAGTCACTGAAAAACCTAAGTCTGCGATGGGGTCTTTTAAAACCAAGGTCAGTCCCCTCTCCTATTTCCCGAGCTGTTTCTGAATTTAACTTCGGTTTTTGCAATTTTAAGACAATATTCCTGCTTCTTGAAAAATCACTGAAAAACCATAAATATGTTTCGTCGAATGCTCAGTATTCTGATCTTCGGAGTTCATTCAACTCGATCTGAACTTGGAGTAGGGATAAGCTGACCTTGAATTTCTCTTCCTGGGTCCCCGATACATGTTCACTGGAAGCAGGATTGTGGTCTGGTGCTCAGATTTTCTCAAAAGAGCCTAGCGCTTCTCATGCTCTTGTTCTGCTTCATATTTACAATCTACCCAGGCTTTTGTGACAAAAATGCTCAGAATCATTACTCTGAGACTTCAAAGAGGTTTTTTTGTCTTTCTTCTTTATCAGTGATTAATGATCCACATGAGCTTGCCTTCGGCTTTTCTTATTTTTGGGTTCCTCATATTTTTTGATGCACAAAGCCTTGAGTAATACAGACCTATCCAAGGAAAAATTACTGGCCATTCATCTCCTGGCCATCTATAAATCTTCATCTTTCCAGCTGCCTTTTTGTTTACCCCTGAATGTGTTTTCTCTTCTCTTTCTAATAAACATTTTTCACCCCATCTCATCCCAACTTTGGCTCTTGGTCTTACTGGCCAAATCAGTATAGTAACTGTTGCTCATTGAAACTTTCCAGACCTAGTATCATAAATGATTAAAGAAATATTTTTTTGGTCAGAGAACCTTTTTGGCATATATGCATGGATATATTCTTCCTTGGGAGACATTTTGCCAGAGATGGTGGTGACATAAATCTTTTTTTTTTTTTTAAAGATTTATTTATTTTTACATACAAGCTGAGGTACAGACCAGAGGCGTGGGGCGGCGAGAGGGTTCACCAGAGACAGAGCGGGGAGCAGAACAGGCAGATCAGAAACACACTGCTGAGGGGAGCAGCGGGCGAGGCAGGAGAGGTCTGCCGCACCATGTGGGATTCTCCCTGGCTGGGCGTCCAACTCGCATCGCCGCTGCCGACAGCTCCACAGCACAGCGCTTAACCTCTGCGCCACCAGAGAGGCCCAGTGGTGACATAAATCTTGAATACGATTAAGAATCTTAAGAATAAGAATCTTGAGAAAGATGAGTCTAAGGAATTACGTGATTTAACTGAGGTCCTGAAGCCACGGGATGGTGCCTCTGAGCCCTGGTACCACAGCTGCTCGGCTTCTGTGTCCTTGCTGTCCACTCATGCCTGGCTGCCTGGCTGCGGTTCTCCCCCTATCAAAGGGGCAGCATCTATACACAGATGGGGTGTTTCTTCTTGTTATGAATAAGAATAGACGACCATGGACTGACTCCAAAAGGAATGTATTATCTGATTCCATATAGTGGGGCCACTCCCAAGGGACAAAGAGATGTGCGTGGGAAGCCCTACTCTTGGTGCCAGAGCTTGGCTCATGAGAGGAGAGGATGAGGCCTATGGCCTACAAAGAATGTCGTGCCTGAGAGGAAAGAAGAATTAGAAAAGTGCATCTTAGAATGCAAATGACATGGATGGCCATATGACTTTATCTTGAAGGGCTCTTTCCCATTTATAAATTCTCAGTATAAGAGATGTTGCTGACTTGATTTGCCTGGCAGTGGGAACAAACTCCTCCATATTAATTACTTAGCACAATTTAAATCAGGAATAAGTTATTGTCGTGTTGAGTGCAACTTTATCCAACATCTAATTTTTCTAAGTGAAGATGTGTCCTGATATCTCTTTGTTGTCACCTGCAAACTGATTCTGATGAAAGGAATGTTGGGGCCTGGGTTGACCCCTCAGTCGGATAGATAAGGCTGGTAGAAACCAAAGGGTAAAACTAAAATTGTCATTGACAGCACAAACTCAGCAGATGTGAATGAAACTTCATATGGCTTATAGCAGTGAGTGTTTCCTAATTTCGTGACCTTAGAAATGCTCCTCTAGTAGCTAAAACAAAAAGCAACAGACACAAGCATTACCTCGATAATTTCCCCAGGAAGGAAGCAGAGAAAATAGGTTGGAAAAACATTAAGAAATTATGACGAGTGACATGACTGTGTTCAGTGCATTGATTTATATACTGATTCCTTACATATGCCCGATAAATTAAGTTCAAATGGAGCACAGAAAACCAATTCCTTCACCAGAGGCTTACCATATAGCATCATTATAAAGTGCATGCTGTCACTGGGAAGGAAAAATGTGCCCCGTTGAAATAGATTTCTGAATATCTCAAAAAAAAAAAAAGGCTCTCTTATTAGAGAGAATTTGTTTCTCAAACCAAAAATCAAATGTGCCTTTGCAGAAGCTCATTCTCTTTTCTTCTAAGGACATGCAATCATTCTGTCTTTATTTTGCCAAGTTTTTCTTCCACAGGTTTTCAAGACGCCAATTTTAAAATGTCTATTGTTTCTGCTCTCACAAAAATAGAAATCATTTCACTTCTGGTACAAAGTCTCAATATAAGACATTACATATGCAGTAATTTATATTTCTTTTGATAGATTAAAATTTATGTTTGGAAAAGCCTTTTAAAAAATCTTGAATATCACTCAAACTGCAGTGTTCTACAGGCCTTTATTCTTATATAATTACACTTCTACATAATAATCCACCATACTTCTCTATATAAAAATAAAATACATGATATATAAAATATAAATAAAATGAAAACTATATATAATTCATATAATTAACTTTCCCAGGCATCTTTTCTTAAAAAGAATGCTTTTTCACAATAGCTACGAGGAGATATATCAGAACATATCAGTGAGTGTTTTATGAAATCAATCTATTATTCCTTTCTGATTTGAAAAAGTCTGGGATTTAGTCACTCACCAAATTGACAGAACTTTCTCCAAATAAAGTGGCAGTTTAATACACGGTTCTAAGGGCAACTGGAATCATGAAAAGAAGGACTCGCTTTGTGAAGCAAGGTATGCTATTCCGGGTGGCCCCGGCTTTCTTGTCCCCAGCCCCCCACCAGGGTAGGAACATAGGCTGAATCAGCAAGCACAGGGCAGCACTGAACATGTGCACTGGACACCCGGGGGAATGTGAAGGCAGGCTCTGCTCCCGACTTGCCAGGGTCCTGGCAAACCCCACCTGGGCAGAAAAGAGAGGCCAAGTCACTTTTGAGAGCTTCGAGAGAGACCTGAAATTTATATGAATGTGTAAGATGAATAAGAATGCTCTTTCATGTTCACCACCTAATCCTAGCACCTTGAGGAGTGTCTGGCACTGAGTAGACACCAAAGTATTTAATGATTAAAGAGGAAGGAAGGGCAAGAGGGAGGCAGGGAGGTAGATTCATATTCCCTGGGTTGACAATTACAATTACTACTATTGCTTGAAGAACGTTTGCTGATGAGAAGAATGCAATGGGAAGCAAGTAAGTTAGGGTGTTTATCACTGTGGCCACAGTATTTCAATGAAGGCTGCGGGTGTGTGGACTTCAGGGGTGATTTGAAATGAAAACCATGCTGTGCAGACTCCAGGCCTAAATCTCTTCTACTTTTTTGTTCTCAGAGAAATAAAGGTTGTAGGTCAGAACTGGGTGCCTAAATCCAGACAGTCTTGTAGAGCCTGAGCTGAAAAGCAGTAGTTAGAAAAATAATCTTATTGTTACCCCTATATTTTTTGCTTTTCAGACACTCTGAACAGTCTTTGCTCAGGTTTATAGCAAATAAAAAAGACAAATCCTGGAATGGAATAAATGGAGCTGTCTTATCAATTCATCTGCAGTTTTCACTGCCTAAATTGGCTGGTGACATCCTTTCCAGGGAAGAGAATCCTTTTAGTCCAAAAGGTCAGTAAGAACTACAAGATGTGAGCATGAGTAACTGAAACGGTGTCCAGGAGGAAGATCCCTCAGAGAGACCCCATGGAGGGGCTGTGGACTGTGATTACTTTAAGTGGAAGTTGCCTAGAAAGAGGTCATTTAAGCCAGACTTGGAAAGATGATAGTGCACAGAGTTTTGTTACTTCGTCTTGGCCCTTTCAGAAGCAGCCAGATTGTCAGACTGACTTCATCATTCTTTTCTCCCAGTGAATGAAAGTTGTGATAGGATAGGCAAAAAGTAACGGAAAATGCCTCAAAACTCCTGACGTTCCAGTTTCTCTATGTTCCTCAGCCAAGTCAGATGCAGCCACTAGATTCTTGAATCCGAACACAGCCCTTATCAGCGTGATACCCCTACAGGGAAAATAAGCCCCAAACTTTGTAAGCCTCTTAATCTTCGTTTGAGAACTGGCATCTAAAGCTGGGATGGGAAGAGGCACAGAGGAAAGGAAGACCAAATCATCCCCAAATCCCAGCCAGTGTATTTCAGGGTCATCGATTGTTTCCCTCTGGCCTGAAAAATTCCATCGTTTAGTCACTCACCAGATTGACAGGAACTTTCTCCAAACAGAGGTAGCAAATTTGATGCACAGTGGTAAAGGTTATTGGGATAATAAAAAGAGGAAAGGCAAAATTGCTTTGTAAAACAAAGCACATCAATTTGTCACCATGAAAGATTTGACTCAAGACTTCAGACCCCTTGAATATCACATTATCCTAGTGGAAAGATCTGTTGAATTTATGTTTTATCAACTCCTAATGTTTTAAACCTCAAGCACACTGTGTAGGAAGGCAGTGATGGGGGAATGAAGTGGGTTTTGCTTCTGAGAAGGATAATGTGATGAGTCACTATTTAAATGAGTGCAGGGAGCATTACAAAGTCTGAAAATGGACCATTTAATTGTGAAATACTGAGTCCTTAACTTGATGGTGTCTGGAAAAAGATAGTCTCTCTGAAGAGATGGTGGTAAATGCCACCATGTGACACTGGGAAGAGAACAATAGTTCAAGATATGAAAGGGAAATTGGTGTGTTGGATTTTTGAAAGAAATTGCAATCATGAGGAGCTCTTTGCAATGCCTGGGAATGATCTGTCAAACAGAAAGGCACTGCAAGTGCCTTTGTAAGCGTGGTGGGTGGATTCTTTTCACTTTTCACTTTTAGGAAAATACATTGGCCAAAAGAATATTCTAAATGCAAAATCAGTAAGAATGGATCATTTTAGGCTTGTATCTTCTCAATCTTACTTTTTCCAGTGGGAACAGTTGTCTTAATTCTCTGATGACCAGCTTCATCGGGTAAATTAAAGATAACATTCTTTTAGGGCTGTGATTCTTAATGAGGATGAATTTTCACCACCCTCACCACATACCACTCCCCCAGGGGAAATCATCAATGTCTGGAGACATTTTTGGTGATCACAAGTGAGAGGTGGTTACTAACACCTCATGATTAGAGGCTAAATATCCTATAATGCACAGGGCTGTCTCCTCAACAAAGAGTTATCCAGCCCCCACATGGCAGTAGTACTGAGATTGAGAACCCTGATTTAAGGTCAATGCCTTTTGTTTTTTAGGTTTCTAGTTGTCATATTTGTAATGACTTCCTAGACCAAAATGGAAGTTTCCACATTTGGGAAGTCCATATGTGTGATGTATACTCCTAGTAAATTTATGAAAAACATATTAATTACCCTAAATCAGGAGTTATATAACACAGATGATGTTGTCTCATTTAATTTTGTGAGAACAAAATGCAATCCTATTTAAATATAATCACGGAAATGCATCATATAGTTGGATACCACTCACTCTGCAGACAGCATAGCAAAACAACACAGCAATACATATTGAAAAGATAATATCTATATATTCAAGATTAATTTTTATATCGAACATACATTAACTCTTGATGAGATAAATATATTTCAAATCCCAGAAATATTAGGGACTCCACTGAAATAGTGTCAGAGTCTCAGAGAAAATTGCTTCAATTTATATGAGACTTTGTCAGAAAAAATAAGAATTGCTACCATTTTCCAAGTGCTGTTCTTTCCCTAGTCTTTCCTTGGTGTTCGACATAACTTATTTTATCTAATGCTCACAAGAGTCTTGTAAGGCAGGCAATAGTAGCCGTACTTCAGGGAGGTGTTGTTCAAGTCCAGAGCATAAAGGAACATTGTTTATAGTAAAGTCCAGTATTTTAAATTATTTTTGATGCCTTTTTCATCCTTTTTTGAGATGGATCTTTCTGCATAGGAAGGACTGTTTTCTTTGTAGAACAGAGGCTTGCCATTCTCCTGCCCTAAGTAAAATCTATATTAATGGAACAAGCTATGCTGCAGAAAACAAGGAGAGGCCTCAGACACAGCAGGGAAGTTCAGGGAACAAAAAAAAAAAGCATCCAGGAGAGTACCCAAGGGAAGCTACTGGGAAGCTATTGAAAAGCTTTCTACCGGTTAGTAAAGAAATGGCCACAAGGGGCATCCTAAGAGATAAAGTTGGGATCACAGACTCAAATACCCTCAGATATCTCACCTTGGGGAGACAATGGAATAGAGTGGATAGGAGCAGGGACTCTGAATTCAACCACTTGGAGTTTACATCCCACTTTCACCATTTACCAACTGTGTGATCTTAGGCAAGATACTTGACTTTTCTGTACCTCAGATGCTGTTTACTTTCTTAGGTCAATTTTATCCTATTCTTTATTCCATTTTTTTTTTCTGAGCCTAATGAAATCAATCTTAAAAATTCAGGCAGCATTTTCCAGAACCAATAATTAATCCCATTTCTTTTAATTCATTGTCTGGATGGTTGTTTCATACCACAAAAATAAAAATGTTTCTCATTGTATAGGTTTATTGATGGTATAGAAACAAGCAGTATGGGAATATGAGAGAGTGTTAAAGAATAGAGCAAAAGGTGAGGGGAAATAACAGAAACTTTAAAAAATTGGGAGAGGGATGATACAATTAGAGAGGAAATTGGGAAGGAGTAATAAAATGTGTGTCAAATATGGGCAGAAAGAAGGAATGATGGGTGATTAAAAGGCATTATATTTATGCATCTTACCGATGGGTGAAATGAGCCTTATGCATTATAGTATTTCTAATTTAAACAACAATTTGTAAGCTATAAGTGTTTATAATGACTGCAATTTGTTCAATGGAAATAGAATAAAGTAAGACATAATATTAGTCATTAAGAGCTACTTTACAGATTTACAAGAAAATTAATTTTTATTGGGACATAATCAATTCAAACATAAGTTGTTTTATTACTTTTACAAATCAGAGACATTTGAGTTTTATATAAGTCATATCTACAGTTGCATTGTTACCTGGATTTGAAATGTAAAGAAAGGAGAACAAAGAAACAGGCAAAACACTCCTCCACATGGGCTTCATAGGTGTTTTGGGGGACTTGACTCCAACAGTGGGGGAAATAAAAGCAAAATAAACAAATGAACTTCATCAGACTAAAACGCTTCTGCACAGCAAAAAAAAAAAACCAAAACTGTCATTAAAACATTTGTGATTTTGTTTAATAGTGACTTCCAAAGATAATTTTATATCCATATACAAGTAAAAACACTTTATATACAGTACATATGAAATAATTATAAAAATCATACATGCATTTTCTCAACATTTTTTTCATGAATGATCGAATATACAGTAAAAATGGAAACAACTACAGGAAACACGACAAATATCTAGATTCGACAGTTGTAACATTTTGCTTATTTGCCTTATCATATGCCCTTCTGTCCATTTTTCCATCTACATTGGTTTTTGAAGCAGACATCAGTACACTTTACCCCTAAACATCTCAGCATGTACATGTTGTTTTAGTAACATGTTCTATGTAGTTCTAGTTCTATTTAGGCCTCAATTATAAAAATCACACAGAGTCCTAAGGGGTGGAGGGGAGATTGGGGATCTGAGGAGGAAGGTTAATAGCCTTAGAGAGCTTAAGAAAGTAGAGAATGCAGCAACATGGATGGAGCTAGACAGGATCATGCTCAGCAAAATAAGCCAGAGGAAAAAGAAAAATATCGAATGGTATCACTTATAGAAGGAATATAAGAGAGCCAAATGAGAAATCAGAAGGAGAAAACAGCACACAAAACATAAAAGCAAAAACTAGCAGGCGCCACAAATAAGAGACATTCTGGGGGGGTAGGAGGAAGAGAGACCAAAATAGGGGAGAAAAGTGCACGAGGGACTATGGCTCCACAAAGAAAAAAAGAAAGTAGAGAATGGTTATATTATAATCATTTGTAGTTAACTCCTGGATGTCTTTGAGCTAATATTATAAAGGGGTTTAGACTCCACATGTGGACCAAACTTAGACTATAAACTAAAATTAAAAAAAAAATTCTTTGCATATATACCCACATCAGTTCCTACAGATAAAGTAATTACCAGAAGAATAATATGAAAAGGATTTGGGGCAGCCTGACCGACAGCTCTGGTCTGGCATGTTGCTCTTTACTTGGCCCAGAAGTTTGTTGTAAATGAACCTCTTTAAGCTAATGGCCTCAACAAAATGCAGAGTGTAAAGCTATTTAAGCCTCAGGTTCTGGGTCAAAAAGTCTACAACAACATACTGGCTTTTCTTTCACCTTTTATTCCTTGGCAGAAGTTGATTAGGGACTAAGCCATAGGAACACAATTAGATTCCTGATTTTTTTTGAGAACTAGACTATATTAATACAAACTCCATAAGCAGCAAGTGGGAATGACCTTCCAACAGCAGTTAAAAGTTTCCTCCAAGTGAAAACATTGTCATGCTGAATGCCCTCTTTTTTTAACTTATTTTCTAGTGATTGGTCACCCACTAATTTTTTGTGCCCCAAGCAGAAAGACAAATTTTCCTCTACATGCATTTGATGCTTTTATTATATATATATATATATATATATATAAAAGAACTGATGTTACCAGAGGGGAATAAGGAATGAGAGAATTAAATGGGGAGAAAACACAGTGGGTTATGTTGGAGAAATGTGGGTTTTGGGGGGCTGCATGTGGCATGTGGTAACAACCCCTGAAAGGTGAGATCCTATGCCTGTAAATTATATACAATGTTGTAAACCATTGTTACCTCTATAAAAATAAAGGGAAAAAATAATATCACAGAAAAAAATTTTTTAAATAAAACCAACAGGTAGTAATGATCCTGGTAGTACATTATTTGTAGACATAAGAACCACAGTTATATTTTACAAGAAATAAAGGTACTATTCATGAGAAGTGAAATTGTAGTTGCTCAGAGAATGTGTTCTAGAGTAAGTGTATATGCTCTAGATTAGAATATGTTGTCCAAACTCTACTCTTGCTTGGTGTCTCTGACCTTACACAGATACTCTGACCTGTCTGTGTTGTTGTAAAAATTAAATAAGATAATGTATGTGAAGTGTTTACTTATCATAATGCTTGACCTTCTGCTGCCATTTAATTAAAGTTAACTAGTATTCATTTATTATTTTAGAAGGCAAGATGCTAGTTTTTCAGTTGTTTATAAAAAAAAATTCCCATGTAAAATTATTTTTAAAAACTTGAAGTGTGCTCATCTATAATATTTATTATAAAATATTAATACTGAAGGACATATACTCCTTTGGTTTATCTTAAAAGATTTCTTTAAAATTCAAATTCTTCTAGAAATAGAATTGCTCCAAGCTGGACATTCTGGGGTGGTCTGTGTTAATGTGACTGAAGTGAAGTTCTGCTATGCTGGGGTTCAGTGAGTGGGTCCTGGGTCCCTCTAAGAAAGATTTGAGCTGATGCTCCCATTCAGCAGCACATGGCAAGTTTATTCAGAAGAGAAACCAAAATACAACTCATTGTCCCTCAATTTGCTTAAACACAATTTGCAAGGTAGATGCTTAACTCTGTCCCTGAATTGAAAGGGACAGTTTGATAGAGCGGTAAAAACCTAAACCACAATAATTCACCCTCTGGAATTCCTTTAAGCAAATTGTGGATTGCTGTGATATCATAAAGCAATGCAAGGGTCGTCTAAGAAAAAAAAAATCTTATCTTTTTTGACTGCTGAGTAGTATTCCATTGTGTGTATGTACCACAACTTTTTGATCCAGTCATCTATTTTTGGCTATTTGGGTTGTTTCCAAGTCTTGCCCATTATAAATAGTGCTGCAATAAACATAGGGGTACAGATACTCTTTTGGATTAATGTTTTTGTGTCTTTTGGGTTGATCCCTAGAAGTGGAACTGCTGGGTCATATGGTAGCTCTATTTTTAGTAGTCTGAGGAACCCCCATACCGCTTTCCATAGTGGTGTGTAACAGGGCAACCACCCTATTACAGTTGGAGCAGTTTACATTCCCACCAACAGTGTAGAAGAGTTCCATTTTCACCACATCCTCTCCAGCATTTGTTGTTGCTAGTTCTTTTTTAATATGTGCCATTCTTACTGGTGTAAGGTGGTATCTCATTGTGGTTTTGGTTTGCATTTCCCTGACTATGAGGGATGTTGGACATTCTTTCATATGCCTGTTGGCCATTTGCATTTCCTCTTTGGTGACTGTCTTCTGAGTTCTTCTGCCCATTTTTTGGCTGGGTTGTTTACTTTTTTCCTTGTTGAGTCCTGTGAGTTCTTTGTGTATCTTTGTGATCAGTCCCTTATCTGTTGGGTGGAGTACAAAAATTTTCTCCCAAATCAGTAGGATGTCTCTTTGTTTTCGTTAGTGTCTCTTTTGCTGTGCAGAGCTTTTTAGTTTGATGTAATCCCAGCTGTTTATCTTATCCTTCATTTTCTTTGCTTTGGGGGCTGAGTCTTTAAAGATAAACTCATGCCATTCGCAACAACATGGATAGAATTAGAAGGGATTATACTCAGTGAAATAAGTTAGAGGGAAAAAGAAAAATGTCCAGATGGTTTCACTAATAGGAGGAATATAGGGGAACCAAATAAGGGGAAAACAACAGCAACAATAAGAACCACAACAAAACAAAACAAAAACAAACAGACAACCATAACTCAGAGACATTCTGCAGGGGAGGGGGCAGGAAGAGCACAAGGGACTATGGTGATGCGGCCTGGGTGAATTGGTGGTAGAAATTCTACGAGGACTACACCTGAGAAAAGAAAACAGACATTGTAAAATTTTTTTTTTTAATTTTAAAAAGGGAGGGACAGATTAAATGGATTATGCTGCATCTCCATAACAGAATGCCAGGCATAGGGAAAGAAGAAACCCATGTTTCTTCCTGAGGGCATATCCAGGTATTTAATGAAAAGGAGGTACAGAACTATGTATATGAGGTACAGTTATTAATAGAGTTTGACGGATGTATATATGTATATATGTGTGTATACACACACACACACATATTTGTATTTGAAAGATATATATATAGATAGATATAGATATATATATATATATATAGATAGATAGATAGATATATCTCCAGTATCCCCTGGTGTTTTTTAAATGTGGAACCAGCTAAAAACATTATCTACTTTTTAATTTAAATTAAATAAAAACAAGAGCTCCAGGGCCCAAGATGTAGCTTTATGTCAAGTAATCTCCCTATCCCCGTCCAGCTTTTTCTTGTCATTCAGCGTTCCCCCTCGCTCCTTGCCTCTCCAGTGGGGTGACTTCCACTACTTCTCGTGTTTACACACTTTGCAGTTTCTGGCTTGAATGAGGAGTTGAAAGCATCTGGGTAATTATCCCACAGAAAAGCTCCTATCTGTGCAGTTACACATACAAGACATTCTTGTAAAGGGGCATAAATAAAAACAATCTAAATGTCCTTCAGAGAGGAGGAAGTCAAATAAATCAGATTATTACCAGACTAAAAAAAAAAAAATCTTGAGTGCATTGTCAAGTTGACACAATTTATGTTACACATTGTCCTCTTTATGGGGAATATTGGAGAAATTCCTCTTTGATCCTAGAAAGTCATAATTTTCCTGAGTTGTCTTATTTGTTTTTTGTGGTCAATACTGTGAATTGACTCTGTCCTGATTTCCTTCTTAATCCTGCCTGTGCTGTAGCAGGCTTTCAGCAACCACCAATATTCATTTCCTCTCCTTCCATGTAAAGACTAGACTTTCCTTTTACCTTTTGGGTAGAATCATGAGACTCACTCTGGTCAATGAGAGTGAACAGAAGCAACATTACAAAGCATTTAATTGTTAGTGCAAGATCCTCTACAGCTGTCTTTCCTCTGCCACAGTGACCAGCACTATGAGGGACAGTGGCTGTTCCTCTAGTGCGGAAAGTAGAGAGAAGAGTGGGGAGCAGCCTCCAGTTCACCTGCAGTGGCCTGTAACTGAAATTAAAGAGTAGTTGTAAGTGTCTCAGATGTTGGAATTGCTTTTGCTATTGCATAACTTTATCTGATTAATATAATCCAGACTAATATAAATGTGTACGGCTAACCACACAACTCACCATTAGATGGAGGGTTGGTTGCTATTTTATTCATTTTAATTTAATTTCTCTATCATTTCACCTCTTGTTTTTCTTAGATCACTCAACACAGTTAAACATACACAATTTTGCCACATTTTATGCATCCTTGCAATCATTTTTGGGAAAAGGTGGGGAATAAACAAGATAAAGTAATGGATTTGTATGAATTCTGGAGAAACGCATCCATAGGAGTTGGCTATGCAGGATAAACAGATTGTAGCACAGCCTGTACTGTAAATTTTCTTCTAAGAGAAAGTAGGTAAACTTAGTACTAGCAGCTGTATTTCCAGAAGGATGCACTAGAGGGCGGATGGAGTTTAGGGTACTGTATTGACATTGGCGGCCAGTAAGAATCACTAGGAAGGGATATTATTGTTCAAGGACTTAGTTTTTACTTGTCTATTTTTCCATATTTGAAATTTTAAAAGTACTATTGATGGACCTTCCTTTCATGCAAAGTTGGCCCTAAGCAGAGTCATTAAAGTGTTTATGCTTGCAGTGTGTAATGTTATTTTATTATAAAACTCAGAACTGAAGGGTATCTTGGAGCTTTATGGAGTCTCTGATCCACAGGAATTTTTTCAATGCAGAATTCTCTCTACCTTTACTCAATATTCTTCGAGTTTTTTTCTTTTTTCTCAAAACTAACAAACCCTGCCTCCCAACTCCTGGGAAAGATCTGTAAATGGTGAGTTCATTATCTGACTAATTGAGATGAACTATTAATGACTGACAATGCCTTTTTATTAACCACACCTCCCTGTCCAGACAGAATGATGTTTTTAACTGTCTCTATCTCCAAAATCAAAAGGGAACTACAGAGGCTAACTGTGGGGCTTACTTTAATGTGGAGGGGCTTCCGGTATGAGCACCTGGCTGCCTGTACCCATGAGAGTAACTTCAGAGCAACTCATTAATCACCTGAGACAACAGCCTGCTCAGTGCAGTTACTATTCATAGAGCATAGTGAATACCATAAAATATTTTTTTTATTTTAAAAAAATTTTTATTTAGGCATATTAGAGCTGGCGTGTAGGCCAGTGGTGCGGGGGGGTGAGAGGATTCACCAGAGACAGAATAGGGAGCAGAACAGGAGGATCTACTGAAATACACTGCTGAGGGAGCAGTGGGCAAGACAGAGAGGTCTGCTGCGCCATTTGGGAAACTCCCTGGCTGGGGATCGAACTCATACAGCAGTGGCTGCCCGTAGCTTCATAGTGCTGAGACTTAACCCCTTGCACCACCAAGGAGGCCCTACCATAAAATATTTTATAAAATATTTTTTTTTTTTTACTCAGATCCCCCATTTGAGGTTAATGCATCTGGAGTTTTCATATATTGTCAGCTGTTTTTGTGGTTCTTTAAATCTTTGGTAATAGAAACAGAAATTGGATATAAGGTTGAAATGCATTTGATAACCTCTTAACATTCTTCCTGTTTCCTAACCGTTCTTCTGTGAAGACATATAGGATAAATGAAAGAACACAGATATGGAGTCTAAACAATCTGGATTTAGAAATAGACTAGCACATGGTCCTAAGCTTTATATTCCTCAATTGTAAAATGGGGATAACAAAACTCATCTAAAGGGCTTGGGGTAAACCTATGTCTTATGAAAACCTCATGTCCTATCTGGAATTGCTCATATCTCAAGGAAATGTCATCTTTTCTGTCAAACCTTTTGTCGATGTAAGAGTTAGGAACAAAATTTACTTATTTAAATCGCATTTCCTAATAGAGTTGAAATGGTGTTTCTAGTTAATATTGGGGAAATGGAGTAGTTGATGGAGAGTATTAACAGTGAGCTACCCCGAGTTGGCAATGTGTAGTCACCCAGTGAATCACCAACACGTGTGACATCTGTACACTGTGGAAAGGCTTGGCATTCTGACTCCCATGGTAATGGGCCAGTAGAAAGAACACTTGGCCAGGCAGCCTCAGCCTCTCACACCAACCTTCACTGTTATTTCAGTGTTATCTTATGACCCACGTAAGTCCACATAAAAAGGAAATGAAATTTTAGACCATGATTGACAACATAGTTAAAAATCCATGTATTGCTTGGACATGATCTGAACTTGACTTTTTTTTAATTTTCTGCCCACAGAAAAGCAACTAAAGACAGTTTTAAAGACATTTCCAGGACATACTATTTTAATTTCTACCAGATAAAACTATATGTTTGATTAAACTTACATATTATAAACTGTAATTTCTAAATAACTAGCTAAACCCAACATGTTATTTTTCCCCAATTACAGTATGTAGCCAGAACCAATAAAAAAGCAATATACATAGAAAGAAAAGTTTTATTATATGTGCCTGCAATCGGATGTGCCTTTTAGAAAAAGTTGTTACTCTAGGAAATGATTACAATGCATCAGCAATTCCAGTAACAATCCAGACAACTCTTACCTGCAGAATGAATACAAAGGGAAATATAAAATTCCATGAAATTCCTGATTATCTGCACATAATATTTATTGTCGGAGCTTGATACTTAACACTCTTTGCAACAAATCTTTCACATTTTTACCCATTTTCTGGATACTGTATTGACTGTACTGCAGAATGGTGACACATTCTCTAGTTCCTGGTCTGTATCTTAAAATCATTCTTAGGGAAAAAGAATCATTTCCATTGACCTTTGTGTAGAGGGACAAAAAACTCTGGTCAAAGTTTTAATTTCCATGGCCATCTTATCACAACACCCTGTTTGAACCAAGGAGAATGGTCTAAACTGATTAAAATATAACAATGTCAACTCTCTTGGGTGTCACTGTAAAATATAATTTTGTGCATTTCAAATTTAGTTAAGTGTTTGTTGCTACATTTTCGGAGGCTTTCTTGCCAGCCTGCATGATTTTGAATCATGAATATGCTGCTAAATAAGGTTGAACAAAGCTTTTTCAGAGGAAAATCCATTCGCCCTGAAAGTTTGCTGTCCTTATTTCAAGAGGAACGAGAAGGCTCTAAGAACTAACTCCTTGACCCCTTGCTGAGTTCTTCCTGCACTCTTGCTCCAAATCTCCTCGCCCACACACCTCCTGGATAGTTTGTTCCTTTGTCCTTTTAACCCTAGAAGATTAGCAGAAATTGTATAAAAACTTTAGTTATTTTGAGCAAAGGAAATAGATAAGCTGTATGTGCAATGTGAGGGACAGGAGGGACAACCTTGGAGGAAGGGGAAGCAGTGTAAGGAGGGGGAGGGCAGGCCAGAAGAAAGGCTGAGTCAGCTACTTGGAAACAAGTGCACTGAGGGTAGAGATGAAAAGCAAACTTCAGATAGGACTGAGGGGAGTTTCCCCAGGCAGGTGGGAGAGAAGGGACACAGTATGGAGACTGGAGTTGGAAGTGAACCCAAGAAAGGAGATGCCCAGTTGGTACTCTTGGGGTGTCAGTTGGTTTTATCGTCACGAAGACAAGAATGAAATTAGTTAATACTGATTGAGACTGATTCTGAAACACTCAGTATCCCTCCGCATGGTAAGGTTCACAGGAATGAGTCTTGTCCTGTATAGTCTTCTCAATATCAAAGCACATTAGGACAGATTTTAGTAAGTCAAATCACGTCAAGTCAAGTCAAGGCTCTCTAAACAAGGAATTGATTACATATCTTCGAGCATCTCTGCAAAAGGGAAAGATTGGTGATAGAGAGGGGATAGAGAGGATCCAGTGCTAACGAATGTGATCCCAGCGATGGCTAGAATGCTAGAATGGACAGAACGATGTCATCTAGTCATAGAGACAAAAATGAAAGTGCTAAAGTGAAGAAAGAAAGAGGAGAAAGGAGGAGGAGAAAGTTACGGAGAGGTCAGTGGAGGGAGAACATTCCCACTGGGGGCATCAATTTTGTTTTGTTTTGTTTTGTTTTTTTCAGTAAAGAAAGCAAAGTCACTTCTGAGAACAAGGAGTTCAGGGGCTTGAGTAGACTAATGATAGCTCATAATTAGTAATAGTGTATGTCAATTAAAATCTAAAAGTATTTTAAGTGTAAACAAGATATCAGCCCTTTAACTTAATAGTGACCTTATGAATCACTAACATGAGGATAGAAGAAAACATATTCTGTATCTAGTATTTCAAATAGCCTGAAAGACTCTCAGGACTATAATAACAGCATAAGTTTAGAAGAGAGAAGAGGAAAAAAATAAGCACTGACACATTTTCAGGAAAGAAAAATGGAGTTAAAACTAGGACTAAATGAAATGGTTAAAGTTTTTATGTGTTTTTTTTTTGTCTGTCTGTTTTTATTATTTCACTGCTCTGTAATAGATACATATGTCACATCATCTGCCCCAAGAGAACCAAGTAAAAAACTATACAAATATTTACCAAAATCACACACTCATATAAAAATAAACCATGACATTGAGATGACACTTTCTTCTAGAAAATACAAAGTCCTCATTTTATTTTCATTTTCCACAAACAATGGCAGTATTGAGTGAGAGTTTGAAAATACAATTTTAACCAATTCCTATTCTGTTCTCATTTTACATTCCTGGATTACAGAGACATTATTAAATTTATCTAATGCATGTTGATTTAATAATACAAGGCAAAGATAATTATCACCATTTTGCCTTATTTCCTTATGATGGAAAACACCCCAAGCTTGAGGTTTTTAGCTCTAAAACACCGGAATCTAGGTATATGATCTTAAGCAAATAGTCTAATGTGCTTGGAGCTCTGTCTTCCTATTAACCAGAATGAAAAAAAATAAATAAATAAAGGACACCAGCTCTAACTTTCTTTCCAGGATATTTGGAGGATATCCCTAAGCCTCTCTTTGCAGAAATTTTCTTTTAACTCACTGGACAGGTGAGAGTTGTAAAGCTGATCTTTATGGCTAACAAAGCACCCTGGGATTGCAGGGGAAAGGTACCGATTACTGAGACTTGCTATTTGGGGATTCGGAATTGCATAATGGGAATATTAAAGTGATTGTGACCTTATTCTGTAATTACAGGCTTGGGGTATCCAGGCCACACAAGGCTCATCTCATTCATCTTTATAACAGACCAGTGAAAGAGGAACTACCATCCTCCAGTGAGAGACAAGGAAGCTGGGATATGGTCAGGTAAGTGCCTTATTCAAAAATATCCAGATGAACACCCAGAGCTGAGATTCTAATGAGCAATTTCTCAAAGCATTCTTTGTCTACGGGACTTCTCTGCTTTATAAAGGTTATTTCTGTCCAGGGATATTAAGGTAGCATATGTTAAAATTGACATTTCATACTTGTTAGTGCTTTGGCTTGTTATTAACACCCAGGGTATAACTCTATCATTTTGGATTATAATTTTTTACATGTTTGCACCATGCCATTGCAACATTAATAATGTGTCATCATTAGCTCTCCAACATCAAAGAGAATTTTTTCAACTAAATACTTGCTGAATGAATGAATGTGTGAACATGTATCGTGTATCTCTTGTTAGTGCCCCAAATTCTGACGAGTGTGGAAGATGACTCTTTGAATCTTCTTAACATCCAATATAGAACTCAGTAAATGATGTTCGGATTTTCAGTTACAAATTTTCACTGAAATATCAGGTTTGATCTTATGTATCTAAATGTACTGACCTTTGAATTATTTTCTTGTAAAATGTTAAATGGTGTTTGTTGATGTCAATATACTATAAACCAGGCCCATTATTAAGAAGCTCCTAGAAGAGAAACCAAAAATTGGAGGATAAATAATGTCAAATAAAATAGAGTTGTCTCTATGGTCTAGCTGCTTCTATAGGAACTTCTACTTTGTTCTTTTTCTTTTTTAATTTCAACTAGCAAAATCTCTGGTGACTGACCTGTGAAAGGATATTTTATTCCAGCTTTCATACAACTTATGCAACTTACTTTTTTAATAATTTATATTCCATAGGGTATATTTTGTTTGTTTAATCTGGGGGGAAGAAAATCACTTGAATTCTCATTAACTGACAATGAGGATCACAATAGCTCTTGTAAAAAGGCCGCCACCACCATTTTCCCAGCCCCAGTGCCACACCATCTCCATTTACTCCTCTACCCTTGTGATTCTGCAGCAAGATGTCACCAATGCCTGGGGAGAGAATTAACTGCTGGTCTTGCACTTCATCCTTTCACTATCAGTTGCTGTTGGTGCCAAGATAACTGAGTCATGAAACCCCATTTTCCATTTCTTCTATTTAAACTTCTTAATGAGGTTAATCCATTTTAACCTGCTTTGCTTCAGCACCTCATTGAAACCCACACAAAGCTCCAGGTCACTTGGGGTGTGAGCAACCTCCAAAATCTTGCCTGTCACAATGGCCCAGACCAAACTGCTGCTGGTAGGCCCAGGGGGGAGGGCTCCCCAATTCTGGAAAGGATGTCAGACCTTGAGGGCACAGTATTTGTTACCTCCCCTGATGCCAACCAGAGATGATGTGACCCAACCTTTACACGACAGCAAAGAACCCACCGCCTTGCTTGCAGCAGGGGCTCTCATCTGGGTCATCAAACCTGGCAGCTGGGACACAGCATCAGGCAAGCCCTCTGCAAATGGCAGGAGCCACTGCTGGTGTCTGAGCTGTGGGCGTAGGCCCAGAAATGCTCCCATCCAAGACCCTGCTGGCCAGAGGCTCTGGCTTTTCAGCAGACAGGACAATTCCCAAGCAATTCGGTTTCTCAGCTTGCCAAACTTCAGTGTTCATTCATTTTTCAAGTTTCATCTGTTGGTTACTTTCAAACTCTATCCATTTTTACTGATACAGTCCATGCCAAAAAGATAATCATGCAGACCTTTTTATTATAATTATTATAGAAATCACTCAATTTTCCTTTCCTAAATTTTATTTAAAATAGATGTGTGGTCATTTCAAACATGTCTCAAGACTGATATTATGTAATATGTATACATATATTATTAAGATGACACTGGTTTACAACACTATAGATGATTCAGAAATAGAAGACTCCACCTTTTCAGGTGTGGTAGGTGTGACATCAAAACTGACTTTCTTTTATTTATTTACTTATTTACTTATTTATTTATTTATTTATTTAGATTACTTCAGGTAGTTTTTTTTATTGTTATTTATATTTTTTACATTGTGTATTCTCCTTGGGTAACCCACCACTGATTTACCCGTGACCCATCACCATCGTCCCTTGTGCTCATTTCTTCCCCATTTTGAGTCCTTATCCTCCCCACTCCCTCACTGAGTGTCTCTCTCTTGTTTGGTTCCTCTATATTCCTGTTATAAGTGAAACCATTTGATATGTTTCTCTTTCTTTCTGGCTTATTTTGCTGAGCATGATCCCTTCTAGTTTCAGCCAGGTTGCTACGAATTGCATGTGTTTATCATTTTTGAGTGCTGAATAGTATTCCATTGTGTATATATGTACCACATCTTCTTCATCCAATCATCTATTTGGGGGCATCTGGGTTGTTTCCATATGTTAGTTATTGTAAACAGTGCTGCAGTAAACATACGGGTGCATGTATCCTTTGGATTAGTAAAACTGACTTTTATTCAAAATAGGTATGTCATTTCAGGGCCATTATCATAGCTTAAATCACCCCATCCAAACCTTCAGTTTCATCAAAGAGCTTCTCTTCTTTAACAATAAGGTAGAAACAGCTTTATCCCCAGTCTCCAGCCTAGGTACAATTGTTTCCTTAATATAATATATGTCAGATCATATGTCAGATCATAGCATATTATATCAGATATAATGTCAGATTATGTCAGATCATAGCATATTATATCATATCATACATCCACCTCAAAATTGTCTTGAACCATCAACTTTCCTATATGCCCTTGTCCCTTTTGCCAAGGAGAACTCCCCGTTCTCCTGACTCCTTCCCTCCATCTGACTCCAAATGGCCTTAAGCTTCTTTCCCCTTTGTCTAGAAATCGGCTCTTGGCTTTTCTTTGCTGAAACAATGTTTCCTTTTCGCCTGTTATCGCTTCCATTTGCTGTTTTTTATTCTCCTTTCAGTGCTGCTAAATCATCTGAAAAATTCAAGAACTGTTGCTATCTTCATTTCCTCACTACCCACTTAACTTTTACAGTAACTCTTAGTTGATGTGTAAATATGTACATGAAAATGCACACATCCTAAGTGTACAGCTCAGTGAATTTTCAAAGTTTCAACATAGCTATGTAAATGTCACCCAGGTCAAAAAACAATTATCACAACCACCCCCGGAAACTCCTTCATGCCCTTTCAAGGAACTTCTTCCAACCCAAAGTAAACCACCCTCCTCAGTTGTTCCTGTCCATTAGTATTGCCTGATTTTGAACTTTATAAAGTGGAATCATAAGATTATACATTCTTTTGTGTTTGCCTTCTTGCTTAACATTGTGCTCGAAAATTCATCCTGTGTAGCAACAGTGCGTTTTTTCTTCATCAGATATCAAGATATAATTATTATTTCATTAAACTTTCCAAAGTAGTTTAATTGATTAAGTAGACTGAGTTTTAACTTGCTTTTTATCTGATTGAATTATTCTTTTGTACTTATCTCAAGTTGCTGTCTAGTATTCTCATCTTTACTCATCTCACAGTTTATAGTTTTCATTTAGTTTCCCTCCTGCATTTAATAGTTATCTTTTTATTATTAATAGCTTTGCATTCTCACCAATGACTAGTTGTGCAATCCATGTGCCGTGTTTTTAGAAATTTACTGCAGTTTTACTTGTGATCTAATTTAATCTTCTTTTGAAATGTTCTGTGTCTGAAAATAGTATTTCTTATATATTGGCTCAGAATTCTCTTTGAATCTAAAAGATCAAGCTTGGTAATTGTGCTAGTCAAATTCTCTACATCCTTATTTAATGTTTCCTCTTCTTGATCTGCCATTTTATGAGATGTATTAAATTTCCCACCATAGTTGTGAATGTATCAAGCTTTTACTTCTATTATTTTTGCTTTTTTATATTAATAATGTATACTGTATTGCTCACTACATATTCAGTGACTATATTCTCGATTAGTTTTCCTTCCATTAAAGGATCAGTTTTAAACTATGTGATACATCTTATAATGAATTCTATCTCATCTGGTGGTGGTATCATTACTCTTTTTTTTTTTTTTTTTGCTAATGTTTATCTGATAAATTTTATTCAGCCCTTTATTTTATACCTGTTTTGGTCACAATTTCAGGTGTGGGTGTTTTTGTTTTTGTTTTTGCAAAAAAACATAACTAAATTAGGTTTACATACCTAAACCTCTATATCTTTCCATCCCCCCACCCCCGGTTTATTGGGAAAGGAGAAAGAAAAAGAAAGGCACCTGTACTATCACATGTGGGCAGAAGAGCTCCCTGACCTCTATGCCTCTTGCTAAGAAAGTTACACCAATTAATTATGTTGCTAGTGATATGTTTGAACTTACGTTATTTTATTGTAGGTTTTCCTTTGCTATACTTTCTGATTGTTTCTTTCATTCCCTTTTGGTTTCCTTGTGTCTTTTGTTAGATTAATGTGTCATTATTCCATTTTTCCTCTTTCCTTGGGACCATGTTCATACTAAATCTTTTCTAACATACATATTTTTTAACTTACATTTAATTTTCTAAATTTAAAATGTTTGTATCATCATGTATAAGAACATTTGCCTGCTCTCCTCTCCCTCCAAACCTTCTGAATGTAGCTTGTTTTCTGACAATGAAAGCACCTGTCACTCCCAAGTGTCAGTATCTCCCTGAGGTCCTGCCTTACGTTTGATGCTTTTACTTGAGGGAAAATGATTCTGCTCTCCATAGATTTGTAGGAGGAGGGACGATTCATTTGTCTTTCAGCTCAAAGCAGTAATCACCTGTACATGATCCAAAGGTCCCCTACTGTTCTTGGGGATTCTTGCATCTTAGAGTGGGAGCCCTTTGGACTGGCGCTACCTGGACAGCATACTTATGCTTCATAGACCTGATCCTGAGGAATTTATTTCCAAGATTCTTTGCTATTTCTGGTGCACAGTTTATTCTTTTTGTTTTCCTAGGTTGTTGGTGGGTATTTTTCTTTTTAACATGATGCTTTCACAGGGTGATCATAGGGCCTGAGGGAAAGCATATGTGCTCAGTGTGCCATTTTGACCCAATCCCGTTTCTCTCTAATTCTGCCCCCTTTTGGCCCCTGTGCACCAGTCCCATTCCTCCAGCCAACCTTGTGGGTGCCTGTCCTTTGCTCTTGTCCCTGCTCTTATGTCTTCTGGTGAGATTTTGGCTACACATTTCTTTGCCAACTTAAGGACTTTCTGTTCTTTGAAAGCTTCCCTGATCCCCCATGTTCCAATGTTAATATCCTTTTCCAGTAAATCTTCATGATCCTTAATTTGAATTTCTTTTATGTCTCAGCTATAACATAAAGCAGAATTTATTATTTGTAAATATCCTCCTCCTCATGGCCTGGCGAGTGCCTTCCTTATCTTGGTATTCCCATTGTACAGAGCAATACCTTCCATATAGTAGCACAAACATCTGTAACTGAAGTTGAATTAATTTGAATCAGTGGCTGTTTCCTCTAAATAAGAGAAACTATCTTTATACTGTATCTGGGATGACAGCTTTTTGATGACTTTTTAAAAAATTGTATTATGTAATATTTCTTAGAACATCAAATTATAATTGTTGGGAAACACAATAAGTAAATTATGTCTGTGAATGGTTTTTGTCCTTAAAATTGAATTGGTGTCTTTCTTGCAGACCCTATATTAAGAACCCCAAGAGAATATTAAAAATATTTCTGATTTTCTCATCTCTTAGAGAGACATGAGCTAATATGGTATTTTCTTGAACAATGTTATCTGCCCAGCACATACGCCCTCAGTCTGTTACAGAGTTTGCCACCCTGACATGTATTATTATTTATCACAACACTGGACCTAATCATTCAGGCTGCTCAACCCCATCAGAGGTCTTTCCATCAAAATGTGTCTCCATGGTAACACAAGCCAGGTTTGGCCATTTGGTCTCTGTTTGGAACACAAAGGTCACTTGAGTGTTGATGACATTTGAGTTATGGAGTGCATTTCCAAAACTACAAATTCTGCAAGATTTTGACATTTGGCTACACCCTTTACTGACAGTATTTTCCCTTGGTATACATATATGTTTCAATTAGTAATCACATTTGTTTATTGGGAATGAAAGCAGCCAATGTAACCAATTTTAGTGATTTGCTTTTCTTTCTTCACTACATTTCTTTCCAGAAAATAATATTTTGTGCTGAAAGAGTATTACGTAAGAAAACCATTTAAAATGTAAATCACTGAGATTGCAAAAAATATCAAACTAACAAAACTGAAAATTTTATTATTGATTATTTTGTAATGTTCTATTTTAACCCCAAAATATAATTTTTAAATTTTTATTGAAATGAGGTAACAGAATAATTCAACTTTTCAACATACATTGGTACCTTTTTTTATATCCCAAAAGGATCTGATTTGTCAATGGAAAGGAGAAATTTGTTTTTATTTTCATCTAAACTGGAGATTATCTAAAAAGAAAACTTGAGCTTTAACAAAATGTTTAAAAGTCTAGAGTCTACAAAAGTAAATTTGGATATAATAACGACCACAGTAGTGGTTTCTGGATAATAAGGCTCAATATCACAGGAGCGATCCTTTCCAAATATACCTATTTAAAATAATAACAGTGAACACTAAGCAATTTTTATGTGCCAGCCAACTCTTCTCTGAGCGCTTTAGACACATTAACTCATTTAATTCTCACGGCAGCCCTCATAAGTCAATGCTATATATTCCTCATTTACCAATGATAAAGTGTTGCCTAGAGAGATTAACTTGCCCAAAGTTATATAGATACTAAGTAGAATAATCAAACCCAGGCAATTATTCCACAATTTAAGTTATATTAACTCCTGATCTCTAAATTAAGGAGATTCCATTCAACGTCCTTTTAATTGTTTAGGTAATGCAAACCACTAAAAAGATGCAGTTTCCCTCTTGTGAATGATATAGAACTTTTTATTGATCAGTTGCCTGAAAACTGAATACACTTCTCGTAGAAAGCTTATTGAAAATCTGCAAATTTATCAAAGATGTGGGTTTCAGCCAAAAATTTTCATCACAATGTATAATATTGAGCTTGTAAGAAAATGCCTCAAGTTCCAAATAACTCCCAAATGTGGCAGGTGATCATATGTCATCAATACTCTGATAGAGCAGAGGTCATGCTTCTACATGCAAGCTCCAGTGATTCCAGACCTTTTTCTAATTGATGATTATGATTTATCACTTTAAAATTATACAGCTCTGTCACATTTCATGTTAAATGTACTATTGCATATTTTTCAACATTGGAAAAAGTTTAGATTATGATTTTTGAGCACCCTACAGATAATTTTACAGTAGTCTTAAAGATGGATGCTACTTGACTACTATTCACAAATCCTGTCTTAAAGTATAACATTGCAGATAAACTGTAATAACTTTTATAAAGCTGTAATATATAAATATTGTAATCTATATAGTTATGAGAATTTAGGGTAAATTATAATTCAGTAGAATTTTTGTTGCTGTGTTTTTATCTTTCCTTATGTTTGCTTTTGTTTACTAATCAAAGCACTTTAAGCAGCTCTCCAGTTATGCTTAACTCAGGAAATTAAAGATGTTAACTCTCATGCAGAAAAAAATACTCTCTGCATAGAATGATGAAATGTGTAGTAAAAGATTAACCTGTATGACTTCTCCCCTCCATCTCTCTTATCTTGGGGTCATAGCAACTAACTACTTTGTATGAATGTAGATTGGAAGGTGCTTTCTAGACATGGCTTCTTGGATTTGCGAAACCTATAAAAACAAGTTCTAGAAGGAAAGTCAGGCAAGCAGAAAAGAAGCACAGATAATTCGAAGGTGGAGAGCAGAGAGGAGCAAGCAAGCAGAGAGAATTAGCATTGAGGGAAATTTATCAGAGCGGTGCGGGAACCCGGCATAGTATCTAGAATCTGATGTTAGCCTCTTGGGGCAATACTAGATAGAGAAAGGAAGGCTTTTTTTCTATAAGGAAGATGTATGAGTTGAGGAGCAATGCATAAAACTAAGGTCTGCACTGAACTGGCCACAAATGGACCCATTCAGAGCCTCAATATCAGGCAAAAACTCTCCAATTCATTTGGATCCATGTATAAGTCAATCTTTCAAGTATTCTATAAAAGCTAGCCCCGTTAGGAGAGTCCACAGGCAGAGCTATGGGAAGAATAAAGACATGGGGGAGGAACACAGGCAGGACCTGAAACCACCGGCCTCCCTGTCAGTGTTTAAGTGATCATCTTTAGAATCCCTTGGGGGATGTTTCAGAGTATCCGTTGAGATAAGAAATATCAGAGAGCTAACACTTTTAAGTCCCTAAGAGACCAACCATTAGCATATATTAATTTATCAGATTAGCTCTTAGTTTCACACTGAATGTAAGCTCCTGAGGGAATGAAATTCAGGTGTTAGATCTAAGGGATATTTTCAGGAAATAGAGTCCAGAGCAGGTACTCTTACACCATTGCAGATATGGGGGAAATTTGTCTTTTATGCTCCTCATTTTGCATTTCCCTCTATACTACATGAATTGAGAATTCTTTATGTGACTGACATTTTCAAAGCTTTTTCAGTATATTACTACATTTAATCCTTCACCCTATGAGTATTTTTTATTATTTTCATCTTAGAAATAGTGAGGCTCAAAAAAAAAAAAAAACCCCAAACTTACATCATTAGTAAATTGTAGAACTGGAATTCAAGCTCATCTATGTCTAATGACTCAAAGAATTCTCCCAGGTGAGTTTTTCAAAAGTACAAGTGAGAAACATTGATAGTTTCATTAGGGAAGATGCCATTGGGAATGATGAGATGGGAATGGGGCCAAAAAGTAAACATCCTGCAAAGCAGATCAGTAGTCACTGCTTGCTGGAGGGCACATTAAATACGGTGCTAGGTACTAGGGAGACTGTCAGGAGAAACCACGTGTGAGTCAGGCATCATGGGGCTTTTAACCTAGTAGGGAAAAGACATTCAACCAATAGTGATAAATAATTGTATGTAAGTATATATTTAGCAAAGAGCTGAAAATAGAGGTAGTTGTGGTGGTTGCAATCAATAGAACTGAAAACCATGTGTTGATAACTGTTGTAAAGCAAGAGGGAATGAGAGACGATTCTTTTTTTTTTTTAAGGTACAGAATTTCCTTTTTTAATTAACTTTAATTCCTTTTTTTCCTATAATATATATTTTTATTGTTATTTATGTCTTTTACATTTTATATTCCCCTTGGGTAGCCCACCACCATTTCACCCGTGATCCATCTCCATGGTCCCTTGTGTTCTTTTCTATTCCATTTTGTGCCCTTTTCCTTCCCTCCCTCCGCCTCCCCCCCCCACTGATTGTCTCTCTCCCACCCAGCCTCCCTATAGTCCTGTTATAAGTGAAACCATTCGATATTTTTCTCTTTCTTTCTGGCTTATTTCACTGAGTATGATCCCCTCTAATTCCATCCATGTCGCTGCAAATTGCATGTGTTTATCTTCTTTCCATGATGAATAGTATTCCATTGTGTATATGTACCACCTCTTCTTGATCTAATCACCTAAAGGTAGGACTAGACATAGGAAAGTCAGGAAAAAGAGCATTTGCGGGGGCGGGGAGTGGATAATGTGCTGTGATCAGTTCATCACATGTTAAATTTGGGGACTGAGACATCCAGGAATTGTCCACTAAACAACTGAAGACAAGGCAGAAGCAAGGGAAGGAGACCGTCAGGAGTGCCGAGAATCACTGTGTCCACAGCCACGTAGACATGAAGAAGGAAGGGCTCAGGGCGCGCCAGGGCACCATCTTCAAGTGTGTCCTTGTCTAGCGCTGCCCCTGTGGTAGCGAAAGTGTGGGAAGGGGAATGGGAGGCAGGTAAAGCTGGTGGCAGTAAGTACCTAAAACTTTTAAAAGATCTCTTCAAAAAGTCACAAATCATCTTTTTAAATACTAATAATAGCTAACACCACTTTATGCTTCTTCTGTGTCTGGCTGGTATCTAGTTCAGTCTTCTTAACAACACTGTAAGAACACACTATTTTTATTATTCCCAATACATACAACAAGAAATTAAGGCCCAGGAAGCGTAAGTGACTTCCCTGAGTCCCATCATTGTGAAGACTGAATCCAAGATTCAAACTCAGGCCGGGCTTTGATCAGGGGGAGAAGAAAGAGAAGAACTTTTCCTTCCTTCAAGTCCTAGTGGAAAGGGAAGTAATTTAATTTCTCATTTTGTCTTTTAAAGACAAAATGTGTAACTTTAAACCCAGTGAAACTGGTAACAATTTGCACTCTGAGTCCCAAATATTTGAAGTACATCTTTCCAGACGCTGATATCCTGAATTTTGTTTCATATTCTCATACAAGAAAATGTTGCTCCTTCTCTGGGTTCATAGTAAGCTCCTCTTTCTGGCTGCTCCCGTAAAAAATTGAAGATGGAGAGCAAATAGGTTAGAATGCCAACAGAGATATCAGAGGATATCTAATCCTGGAAAAAAAATACTTATCAAGAAACTTCCAATGTAACATCTGAAGTCTATGGGAAATTGGACCAGAATCACCAAATACAGCAAGAAGAAATGTATCTTTTCCTAGTTCTTGCTAAACATGAAATATAACCTCGGGAAAATAGTCTCCCCTCTTATCGTCTGTTCCCACATATATTTAATAGGGCTAATCTGAACATCAGCTTAAGCCCTTGTGAGGATTTAATGAGATAATGCTTATTATGATGCCAAACAAGGGAGGCCTCCATAACTTTTTATCCTTTTTCTTAAATGAGATAACAAATATGAAAGCACTTTATAAACCCATAGCGCTATATTCATGTGATGACTTTTTAGATGCAATACACTCAGTAGTGTATGTGAATAGGAAGGTATCACTGAAATATTGATGGTACTATTTCTTTTTAAGATTCTTCTTATTTGCCATGTTTAGTGTTGTATTACCTAAAAGTCACTTATCATTTCCTATGCAAATATGCCATTATAGAACTGAATAATAAAAGTTGGACCTTTGAAAACAATATGAGACATTTAAGCACCAATGACCTAGTATTCTCATCTAGCTTTGTGACTTGTAATCTTCCAACATCAATGTTTCCATCCTTCCTCTGCTGTTTCAGATAACAATGCTTTCTGGACACTTGCCTGCTAGCCATTTAAGAGATTAGGGTCTTTTTTTCTTACCTTATTGCTGTGTGGATTCCCAGCTATACAGTTACCATTTGGAAATCAGTGGAGCAAGAAATTAAGGACACACTGGCAGTCCTGCATATGGAATACCAATAAAAATAAAGATGAAGGATCACCTTGCTACCTTGTTGCTGAAGACCATCCCCCTAAAACACCATGCCTCCAGTTAGCATAATTATTTTAATTACCAGGAGGAATAAATGAGGCACAGTCATAATCAAATTAGGATATGATGGAGAAAATTTCCTGGAATTTATAATACAAAATGAAAACCTGCTCTTAATGCTTTGTTTTCATGTTTTTGTTTTAATTCTTAGACTAATTTAAGTTTTAACTTCCATGCAATTGTGGTGGTTCCTAGGTTTGCTTTGAAGAGCAAATTGTTCTTTCCAAATGATACCTAATAATTAGAAAACAAAAGCGGGAACTAGAACGTTGTTGACTAACATTACAACTGAGTGAGCGTGGTTGTTCTCTTTGTATGGAAGGACCCAAATCCACCTTCCTTGCCAGTGTTCACTTTCCACAGGAATTCGGGTGCAATGTCCAGTTAGGAAGGGGCCACCAGCAGACCTGCCTTCTGCCATCATGCTGCAGGTGGAATCTATTCTCCCCTTTCCAGAACCTAGGCCAAGTGCAAAAATATAGCTACATCTTATAACAAAATTGGGAAATGACCCATAAGTCCTCAAACTCAGATAGGTTCCTCAGTCAATTGCGAGTGCTCCCCAGTGTTAGAGAACAGCATATGTAAGGTCCATAGCATGCAAGATTTCTGGTATAAGAAATTACCCTAACAGACATTAAAATGCGGTATAATACTACAATAATGAAAAGTGAATGGCTAAAGCAAAAGAATCATCAAGCAGAATGTACATCCCTGAAGCCCTTATATGCAACATATGAGAATATATTTGAAAATAGAATGTTAATAAGTAAGGAAGGGATTATATTATTCAATAAATTGGAGATTGACAAATTACTTGAAACTATAAGCAAGCAAGAATTTCAGCTTATAACATGCACCAAAACATTACTGATGGGGAAATACACATAATAAAGAAACCTATCAGACAACTAGAAGAAAATGTAAATGAATCATTAGCTTGATGGCAAGGTCTTAAAGAAATAATGGAAAATAATGGAAAACTTTGAAACAATGATAGACTACATAAATATATAATAACAGATACTTTCAATACAATTATAGAAATAGAATGTCTTGAATATATATGTGTTGATATTTATATGCAGTCCTTCCCATTCAGCTGTTTACTGAGAGGGCTGGAAGCAATGATAACAGAGAAACAATGAGCACACCTGGTATCCAGATCTGGTTTCGTGTGTGTGTGTGTGTGTGTGTGTGTGTGTGTGTGTGTAGACTAGAATTACAAATTTGTTCTCATTTTAAAGTCAGAAATACCGCAGCTAGTGTAATGGTTATCAGGATACTTGTAATCTACCAACCAATATATTTAACATTCAGCAAACTTAATTTTATCAAATGTCTTTTAATTTTGTAGACAACAATATGATACAAATTGTATAAGAAGCACACAACATTAAGCAGTATAGTTCAAAGTGGATACAAATTAGAACATAGAGGTTAAATGCTGGTGTACTGACAGCACTTCTGAACTTTGGGTAAGCTGCATATAAAACTTACAATTCAAATATGAGCCAATCAGGAAACTATATTTTCTATAATTTAAAAAATGATACTTTGAAATGCAAAGATTTTTTGCTAAATTATAAACAATCATTAAAAACTCAATATTAAAATTTATAAAGATTAGCTATAAAAATAATTGGCAGCCACTTTTCTTATAAATGTACAATTCACTACATCACAGCATAGACCTTTAACATAAAATTGCCTTAATAACTGAATTATTTTAGAATCTGATAAACCATATATTAAATTGATTATAAAATCCTCTTGGAAAACTTTGGTATGCATCTTCACAAAGATTTTAAAAAATATTCTTCATCACCCCCAGGTCCTTTCCATTCTACTACAGCACAAAAGACTAAGCATATTCAACTGTGGACAAAATATAGAATAAGAAATACATTTGTAGAAAATCACGATTGTCAGAGTAACAAAACACAAATTGTTTAAAGGTATCAAACTTTCAAACAATTCTCTTTCCGTTGTGATAAAAAGAAATAATATTACAAAATCACCACACTCCTTTCATGTACCTTAAATGAAACTTTTAGGACAAGGTTTGAGAAGTAGTTGACCCAGTCTCAATGCCTCCCCAAAATCATTAAATAAACTTTTTAATTTGATAATTTAAATACTAACCTGCACTAAAAGATATTAAGACTTTTGGAAATATTAATTCCAGGGTAGAGTTGAGAAAGAACATTCTAATGTTCCAAAAAGTAAGAAAATGCTCAAAGAATATTGGGGATAAATCAAAAGGCTAAATCTGGGTTGATGTGTTAATATAAATGGTAGTAACAGATAAATAAATAGAATAAAATAGGAATTTTAATGAATTGAATAAAATAGGTTCCCATGGATCTATATTGCTTTAAATTAATAATGAATCAGCTGAATGTTTTATTAATTTGTCATTTACATGTCTGTGTAATTTGGGGGTCACACATTTACTCCTCCATAAGTGCACATGCTTCTCTCGACTTCCGTAAACCTCCTGTACCAGTGCTCTAACCCTTTCTTCCCCTGTTCCTTCCTCCCTCCCCTTTGTTCCCAGTATATTTTTCAAAAAATCTTAAAATTGTTTTTGCTATGCTTTATCAGTATATATCTCTTATTTATGTTCCACAGATAAATGAAACCATCTGACATCTGTCTTTCACTTTCTGACTTATTTCACTTAGCAAGGTCACTCAAGGTCCATACATTTTGTCCAAAAAGGCACAATTTCATCTTTTTTTTTAACAGCAGAGTAGTACTCCACAATTTCTTTATCCAGTTATCTGTTGTTAGGCACATAGGTTGGTTCCATGACTTGGGATTGTGGATGCAGCTACTATATTTTTATATTGTGTGTTCATATTCTTTGGGGAAATACCTTGCAGAGATATTGCTGAGTCATATAGGAGTTTCAGGGGTTTTTTTGTTTTTTTTTTTTAAGATTTATTTATCTATACATACAAGCTGGGGTACAGGCCAGAGGTGTGTGGCGGCGAGAGGGCTCACCAGAGACAGAGTGGGGAGCAGAACAGGCAGATCAGAAATACACTGCTGAGGGGAGCAGCGGGCGAGGCAGGAGAGGTCTGCCGCACCATGTGGGATTCTCCCCGGCTGGGCGTCGAACTCGCATTAACGACAGTGCAGGGCTCAACCGCTGCACCACCAGGGAGACCCAGGAGTTTTAGTTTTTTAAGGTATCACTATAACATTTTCCATGGCAGCTGCAACAATTTGCATTCCCACTTACAATCAATAAGATCTTTGTTGAACCTAGATGCAAAAATTCTCAACTAAATCCTAGCACTTTGACCCAGTGTTTAAAGTGAACATCACCAGCAAGGGGAGGAATCAGGTAGTGCCCCCCTTAATCGAGTGTAATGAGAACATGGCCTGGCTTCTGTGCTGCTCCTGACAAAGCTGTGTAATCTATATAATACGAATCTAACAATGAGGGAACTTCAAATTCATAAAGGACATGTTCCGAAACAACTGTCCCGTAGTCCTCAGAAGCCCAAATGTTATGAAATCAGGGAAATATTGAGGACTGTTATAGACTTACGGAAGCTAAAGTGACATGTCAACTAAATGCGATGATATCCTGGCTACATCCTTTTATATAAAAGACAATATTGGGACAATTGTTGAAACTGGGATGGAGTCTGATATAGCAGTAATCACTTACCATGTTAATTTTCTGAATATGGTGGTAGTATCATAACTATGTAGCAGAATAGCCTTATTTGTAGGAAATCTACACTGAAGTGGTCAGCAGCATCAGTGAGCAACTTAGCTTCAAATAGATTATGAATAAAAAAATCCTTGCAGCACTTTTATAAATTTGAGATTATTTCAAAATAGCAGAATTAACAAAAAGCAAACATATTTTTGAAATTCTCTTCCCTCCTGTCAGTTAAATACATCTAAATATTGCATTGATATCTATATTTCTAAATACACACACATATATACATACGCACATATATGTTTCAGCAGATTGATCTTCCCTTGTTCAAATTAAACATCAAATATATGGAAATTACTGGACTATATCTATATCCTAGAACATTATAAATATTTTGAAAAGATTAAAGTAGCACATACAAAATTAATTTGATTCAACATGGACATTTCTGACTTGAAGGAATTACAATACTTGAACTATGGTTATATTGGGTAGTGTGAGTGTTTCACTTTTAGTTTAGTGCAATGTCTCAAGTTTCTGACAATGACCATTCATTTTTAATACCGAAAATTGAAAATGTAATAGTAATTAATATAAAGTGATGTGCAGAGGAATAACAAAGAGTAGTTGATTAAAGTTGAAGAGTTGAAGTCTCTGAGAATGTGAAACTCAGCTGGATAGAAGTTAAGATAATAAAGAAGAAATTAAAGGTCATTTGCCCAAAAAGATAACCTCCATTGTGATTTCTGTAACCTCCATGGCTTTACTAAAATAAAGTTTTAATCCTACATTTAAAGGTGAGCACCAGAGAATGATGGGGACAGTCAGGACCGAGAGGGGTTGTCTCCTCCTCTGGGGCAGTTGGAGACAGTAAATGTGACCTGGCACCAGGTCATGGCACTTCCTGCCTCATGCTCTGCTGGTCCCTAACTCTACCACCTGTACTCTTGCACCCAAGAGACCCTTTTTGCCACCCACCCCAGGTGGCCAGGAGTGGATGGAAGACCTTAGCCTGCAGTAAAGGAGCAAAGCATTACCAATAATCCACAAAATTTAAATATCTGCTCTCCTGGCAGACATAAAATCATGCTTATTCTCAGTCAAAATGGTTTGTTTACTACCAAAGAAAATAAATGTGTTTACCTTTAACACTAACAGAAACTACAAGAAGACATCCTCTAAAAAAAGCGTCGAATATTATGGATTTGACAATTTATCATACTCTTTATTCCAGGCTTAATTTCAACATATTTGAAATTGACATGGAGGCTTCTGTTGATACAAAATATTTGCAGATTTTGATCTGCTGCTGCTAAACTGATCATATGACAGATGGTGAAGACGTATTAACTACAATCACCACATGTCATTTTGAAGGAAATAAGTTTTCCTGAAGAGAAATATCTGAGTGTATCACATAAACAGTCAAAAAATCAACATCTCAAAAGGCTTAACGTATCTAGGAAATCTGTGTCAGCTTTGGAGCCCAGCTGCCTAGGTTCAAATCCCAGTGGATTATTGCCAGGTAGATAAAGTGACTTTGAGCAAGTGACTTATACTCTGTAGGCCTTAGTTCCTTCATATAAAATATGGGGGTAGCCTCTTAGGATTATAGTGAGGATTAAATGAGATAATATATGTAGCACCTAGCATAGTCCCTGGCCTATATGGAAAACACTGGAACAGTTATTATTATCATCATTATTAATTCTGTATCAACTCATTGTTATACTACATGTAATTAACATCTAAATGCTGTGAAGATAGGTAGCTGTAAAAGGTGAGAAAAGAGAAAGAGAAACCAAAATAAATGGTAATTCTCTCTTTAACTTCTAACACTCAAAAAATCTTCTTCCTCTTCCTAGTCCTTCCCCATCTCAGCAAATGAAAGTACCATCCACACAGTTACTTAAACTCAGTATTTCAGAGTCACCCTTTTTTTTTTTATTAATGTGACATTGGCTTATAAAATGATATAACGTTCAGGCATACAGTGTTATAATTTTATATCTGTATATATTACATTATGATCGCTGCTGAAAGTCCAATTTCTGTCGACCACCAGTTTATCCCCTTTACCCTTTTCATCTACAAATGCAAATCAGACCCACAATGAGATATGACTTCACACTGTTGGGAGAACTATTATAAAAAAGACAAATACAAGTGTGATGAGGATGTGGAGAATAGGGAACCCTTATATACCATTAGTAAATATATATACCGTTATATACTAAAGTAAAATAGTGCAGCCACTATGGAAAGCAACATGGAGATTTCTCAAAAAAATTTAGATTGCAGACTATGGTTCAATTCCACTTCTGGGTGTTTCTCCGAAGAATATGAAACCACGAATATGAAAAGCTGTATCCACCCCTATGTTCAGTGCAGTGTTCTTTACAGTAGCCAAGATATAAAAACAACCTAAGTGTCCACCTAAGTGTCCAACCTAAGTGATGGACAGTCCACACTTAACCATTCCTTTCCCCTCGCTGGTTGAGCCCCTCCACCCTTTATACAATCCCAATTATTCTAATCTCATCATCATCCCTCCCTAGTTTTTTGTAACAACTTTTATTTTCTCTACTTATGGGCAGTGCCCTTTTGCCCATTTTCTCCACAAAACCAGAGCCACCTTCTTAAAACTTAAGTCAAATCTCTCTCCTCTCAGTTGGGATCACTTCAGTGACTTCCTATTATGCTAAGAATGAAATCCAAACACTTCCAATGCCTTGCACAATCTGCACTCTAAAATCCACTTACTGCCCCTGCTGTCACTCCCACCCTCCCTGCATTCCATACTGTCACTAAAGCTCTTTTCCATTTAGAGACTTTACTCATATTGTTCTCTCTGCCTGGGACACAAACGTCTGATTGCTTCCTGACCTTCAACCAGAGCTTCAGAGTCACTCACTCCTCAGAGAGGCCTTCCCAATTCACCAAACAAAGCAGCCAGTCTCTTCACCTCTGTTGTCCTCTGGGGTGATTTGATGTCTTCTTAATAGCACATAAGACAATTTGTAATTATTTTATTTCATTTTTTACTTTTTTCTTATCTTTCTCTATAAAAACTTGAAGGCCGGGGTTATAACTGCCTTTCTCACTTTTAAAATTCAGTAAATAGTTATTAAAAAACATGATTAAATAATTCAATCTTAAAGTACTGGAAATGTATAATAATTGATTTTTACTCTTTTTGAAAGGTCAGAGAGGGAAAAGGGTGAGATGGTACCTTTTTATTTGTTGTAAATATCCTAAAAAGGTGAGAAATATACCAGTCCTTATAGAGCAACTTTTTTTTCCTTTTCATTTTTTTTCATATCTTTTACATTATTGTGTATTCCCGGTAGGTTACCTACCACCGATTCACCCGTGAACCGTCACCATAATCCCTTGTGCTCTTCTCTCCCCCATTTTGAGCCCTTTCCCTCCCCCTCCCTTGCTGAATGTCTCTTTCTTATTTGGTTCCCCTATATTCCTGTTATAAGTGAAACTATTTGATATTTTTCTCTTTCTTTCTGGATTATTTCGCTGAGCATGATCCCTTCTAGCTCCATCCATGTTGCTGCGAATTGCATATGTTTATCTTTTTTGAATGCTGAGTAGTATTCCATTGTGTATATGTACCACATCTTCTTGATCCAGTCATCTATTTTTGGGCATCTGGGTTGTTTCCATATCTTAGCTATTATAAACAATGCTGCAATAAACATATGGGTGCGTATAGAGAGCAACTTTTAAGAATTCTTTGTTGCCTAGAAAGAGAATCGTGTTTAAAAGACAAGTGTAAATTCAGGAATTCTGCTCATTGAATTGATTCACATTTTCAGGGCCAATGGATCACATGAATCTGTTTTTAAAAAATTTCTATCTAATGTTTAGAAGATATCTTGGTTGGAAACCAGCGTTGTGACCACAGGTTATAGAGGATTCATTCCTTTTTGATCAGAAAATGAAAAGAAATTTAATTCTTTTCAAGTGGGTATTTGCCATTTGGGAGCTTGTCACCATCATTGTTTTCTGAATAGTCAACAGAGATAAAGATGATACAGTGGCTGCTGTGATACATCACCTGGACCCCCTATTTGGGGACAGCGTCCTCAAACTCCAGGGTGTGGTTCAAGAGAGGTGATGCCTCATCCCAGGTCCACATCTACTGTAATAGCTAGCCCTGGATGTGTGCGGAGGGGACATCTGGCCCTCTTGTCTAACAGGGGCATGACTGGGAGGGGAGACCCCAGCTCTAGAGCTTTGTGGGAGCAGCAGACACCTTTGTTGCAACTGCAATGAATACGTTGATTCCAACTTCTCCCTCTGCTCAAGCATGCTTTCTTCCCTACAGGTACTGTTTCTGGGAGCATTCCCACAACACTTCCTGCACCGAAGTCTCTATCTCAAGAAGGAGATAGTGTCTCCTTCTTAAGATGATGATTGAGCTGATTTGATGCCACTCTTTCCCACCATCCCCTTCTTCTTTGGTTGCAGGACTTCTCTCTGGTAAATATGGACAGGTAGAATCTGCTGTTTATCTCTCTCCCAACAATAACCTGTACTGCTTGGCAAGATCAGAAATGGTAATGACATAGCCTCCTGCTAACCCATCTCCAAGCCTAAACTGCCCCTCTCTCCTTCCCTTGCGGTGCCTTCTCAGTGCAGAGGAAAAGGTAATAGAGACAACTTCCTAAGTAAAGAAACTCACCATAACTATGTACTTAGACATAATTATTTTTAAAACATGTGTTACAGTCAGAATTGTATTTCCTCCAAAAGCTCATAGGTTGAAGTCTTTATCCCCAGGACCTTGGACATGACTGTATTTGGAGATTGGCTGTTTAAAAGGAGAGTTAAAAGTAAGGTCACTCTGATGAGCCTTAATAAAATGTAACTGGTGACCTTTTAAGAAAGAGAAAGTAGGATACAAACATACACAACAGGAGGACCATGTGAAGACACAGAGAAAGACATATCTACAAGTCAAGGAGAGAGACTTTGAACACCAAGCCTGCTGACATCTTAATATCAAATGTCTAATCTCCGAGTGGTGAAGAAATTAATTTCTGTTGCTAAAACCACTTCATGATTTAAATCACGGTACTTCGTTAATGGCAGTACAAGCAAACTAACATAGCATGTAATTAAAAAATCCTTAGATTTTATTCCATGCCCTTGAGATGTGTCAGGCACACCTAAGAAGGCCAGAGAAGGTCACCTACAGGGCAGCTACAGAATGTCTCTAGGCAGTGTGAATTCCTTATCTTTGCCCTGCCCCATCTTTGCTTATGTGTCTTCATTTCTGCTTGACAAGAGTACCTTGAATTGACCATATGGCTTTAGTGTTTCCTTCAGCCCCAGACTTGTACTTCTGTGTGTTCTTCTTTTGTTTTGGTGCAATTGTTTGACTTATTCCTTACCCGGTACCCCAAACTCCAGGTACCAGGAAGCTATCTTGGCCTATCGTCTACTAATCTATCCTTTCCTAAAAGAGCAGATATTCTGGTGGTGCAGGGGTTAAAGTCTCAGCACTATCAAGCTATCTCCAGCTACTGTAGCATGAGTTCAATCCCCGTCCATGGAGCTGACCCACATGGCAGAGCAGACCTTTCCTGTCTCACCTGCTGCTCCCCTCAGCAGTGTATTTCAGTAGGTCCATTTGTTCTGCTCCCCACTCTGTCTCTGGTGGATCCTCTCATCCCTGACACCACTGGCCTACATCCCAGTTCTTGTATGCAGAAATAAAAATAAACCTAAAAAAAAAGAGAGCATATGGTCTGGCTATCACAACTGTGGCACAAGGGTCTGAGTTACAAACTGGGGCCCCATCACATTGATTTCGTGCTGACTCCCCCCTAGAAACTTATGAAAAAAGTCCTATGAACAACCTAGTGCTTCCTAGATGTAAGGTATTGGATTATAATGTATCAAAAGGTAAATAATTGAGAGAATAAAAAATTAGTAATTGTGTATTCCAGGAGACAGCATCATGGTAAGTGGCAACTTCCATTGTCCCAGGGAGCCCTTTATGTGATATTTAGAGAAACATTCTGATGATTAAATCATCTCAGGTGAATGCCTCTGGAATCATGGTCCTGTCGTCCCACACCTGTGCCATCACTGACATGGACATTTAGGAGTCTGGACAGAGCGATGGTCTATGGCAGAATGGGTGCCTCGGTCTCCTGGTGCTCAAAGCGTTTCAAGTCTGTGCTGACCCCTTGGAAACTCTCAGCTTCTGGTAAAACGGTTGTTTAGTTGCTGCACTTACAGCAACTCGCCCTTGGACTCAGTCAAGGTCCAGGGACAATTTGAGTGACAGCTTCTGCTCTGTGCCTCCCACTGATGACTAAGAGTGTTTCTGGGTCGAGTTTTTCACGACTCCTTTCTCCCTTAGGGAAAGCTCTCTCCTGGTTTTCAGTCCCTCATGCAAATAACTTCGGATGGACTCTAAACTAGCCCTCTAGACATACCTGAGAGAGCTGAATGCTGGTTTGAAGACCTCCCTCGGGGTTCCCGTCTCCAGCACCTTTATCCTCAGCTCCCTCACATATATTTATAGAGAATGTGCTATAGGTGAAAAAAAGTTAAAGAAAACATGGCTGGGTTTTTATGGGGAAACTGACATGCTGGTTGGGCCCTCCTCTGGATATCCTATGCTGCTCTGTCCTTGTTGTCTGGTCTGAGATAGGACAGCCAACTGTTGCATTATTCTAAAAGATTTGTATCTTCTGCTGATGATTCTGTTGCCTTTATTTGTTTGCTGGAGAATGGCCAGGATATATCCCAGTGCTGTCACTCAGTGTCCTGTGCCTGTCAATTTCCTGTAGCCGAGTCTTCCTTTAATTACCAGTGTTGTTCTGTCTTGGTTGGCTCCTGAATTCCCTCAATGCTTTATTATGTGAGGAACTTGAAAAAATTTTCAGTGACAATTGTCTCTTCCTGGATAGACCTCAAAGAGGCTGGAGGTAGCTGGGAAGGAGGTTAAAAGAAGTTATTATCACTTGTTAAAAATTACACTGGTCAACAAATATTTACAAAAGTTACTGAAATAAAATTAGTCATTTCCTATCAATTTGTATGTGCTCAACACGAATATGACAGTCAAGTTCTAATTTTGGCTTTAGTTTATTTTTTGTAATCTGCAATAAATTGATGTTTACATCACGAAATGCACACCAATAGTAATAGGCCTACGGTTAATACCTATAAAAAAACAAGTCATAGACTACTTAGATTTCTTCGCTTGTCTCTTGTATAGCTGTTCAAGAACAGAATAGATGAAAGACGGTTTCCATTGTGCAAAAGCACAGCCTTAAGACTCAGTTTCGAAGAGTCTAGAAGTAGTCTCCATTCTTGTGGGTCATGAGTGATTTCTAAGGCATTCATGAGGCCCCCAATATCAGAACAGAATACCAGAGTACTTTCCTTTCTGAAGAAACGCTCCAACTGCTGGTGGCACTTTCAGTATAAATTGTGACAACTTCTTGTAGAAGATTCCATTGTTGGAGTCTTGATCCTAGCAATTCTGCCTTGTTCTTGGATAAGTCCAAATCACGAACCAGGTCATTTAGTTCTTCCTGTGTTAGTCTGTGTGGGGTTGATGATGCACCACAATGAAAATCTGGATCACTGCATGCTGATGGAACAGGAGAACAGATCGACTCACCCTTGTCCTCATCAGATGAATCAAGAGAATATTCTGCTGGAGGTTCTGGAATAGGAAGTCCCTCACCATGTGGAACTGGTCTTGATGCAGAAGGAATGTTTGGGTAGACTCTTCTCGACTTCTTTTGCTTTGTTATCCTGCCGGAAAGAGGAGAAACCAAGCAGAAAGAACAGTCTTTGATGTGGTTGCTTGGCGCTCTCCACACCATGGGGACTGCAAATGGCATTTATGGCCTTTTGCCATTGAGCCACTGTGAAAGCTGTGTTGTACATGTAGCACAGCATATATGTGGGGCCCAAGCCTTGTCTTGGTCACCAACCTTGCATCTGAAGTCAAGATGATAAGCCTTCTTCACTTGAGAAGTGATACTTTCCTTCTGGCAAATGTCACTTCCCTACAAATAGAGCAGAAATTGCTCACTCTATTAATACACTTTTGAAGCATTACTGTTCTGTATTGTGCCTAAATGGATAAAACAATAACAGTTCTATGGAACAGTAACATAAACTGTCTTGCACAAAGTCTGAAATATTTTCAATGCTTAACCTTTCCAACAGGGCTTTATCTAGTGCACTGCTGACGTCAGCTTCCTTCAGCAGCCTCCTGGCAGTAGTATTGCATTGCATCAGAAGATGATGCAATCAACCCTGGATGATGTGTGCATGATGATGCTGGATGATGTATGCTATGCAATATTCCATCATTCTAGGCTGATTTAGGATGTTTTTGCAGTCCTACTGGATAAATTTACACAGTAAAACATATAAAATGAATTATATGAAATATCTTCAAACCGAGAGCTATTAAAAAATTTTCAGGGTTATTTTCATGTTCATCACACCAAGATACTACAGATTAGGGCATTTTTAAGTCAGTAACGCTCTCACTGTTGACCAGTGTTATTGGACTGATTACCAAAGAGAAGGACTGGAGGGAGTGTGGGATGTGATACTGTTTGGTTTGATGATGGAGTTAAGAATAAAAAAGGGTTGAAAACACAGATGTCAGCTATAAATCTAAAGTCAAATAAATGACCCTAGATTTCCTTGTATCCTTTCTGATTGGTTCATTTCTTTCCCTGATAAACCAAAACTAGAAACTCCGGTCTTGTGCCCTTTTCTAGAAACAGAGCCTCCTCAAATACTAGGCTAATTAATTTCAGGGGGTGCTTTATCCCAAGGAGTCAGCTTTGATCCAGCAAACTGCTATCCTTAGCCCAAACTACAGGCTTCACGGATGCAGAAAACATACAGCAGCCGGAGAGAGGTCGGCTCACTTGGCCGTGTATGGTCAAGCACCACCCCCATCACCAAATCACAGTTTATCTGAGATCCCCAGTTTTCCTTTTGTGTGAATTAGGAAAAGCCTACAGAGAAGACTTACTGACTTCCCCCATAGGATGAATTACACATAAAAGTATAGCAAACATTAAAGTTCAAATAAGACTGTTCAGCTAGATCTGTTACTATTATCCCCACTAGAGAATGTGAACTGTCTACACTTACCTTGCCTATTCATCCCCAAAGAAGGCACAGCTGATCACGACAATCCATCATGTAATTCAGCTTTATAAAGGGACAAAATTGTTTGACAAATGCTACAACATGAATGAACCTTGAGGATAACATGCTAAATTAAAAAATCCAATTATAAAAGGACAAACACCATATGATTTCACCTACTCAAGGCATCCATAGTAATCAAGAGACAGAATGTTGAACCGTGGTTGCCAGGAGCTAGGGGAGTGGGGAATGGTAGTGTTAATGGGTATAAGGTTCAGTTTTGCAAGGAGAAGAATTCTGTGAATGGATGGTGGTGTTAGAAGCACAGCACTGCATTCACTCAGTGTCACCAAACCCTTAAAAATAGTTAAGATGCTAAAATTTATGTTATGTGTATTTTACCACACTCTTTTTTAAAATGATGTTTACTGAAGTAAAGTTGGTTTACATTATTGTATTTCTTTTAGAGGTTATCAGTTGTAGGTTCAGATCTCTACAAATGTATGTCTTCATAGATTTTTAAAAGAGCAATGAAGCAGTCTGGCATATTAAAGTCCTTCATATCTTTTCTAAACAATTGACTATAAATAATCTAAAAATCAAAGAAATTACTTTTAATAAAGCAAATTAGAATTTATTATCTTAGAGAGCTTTTGGAATAAGGGAAATCAGCTGTTCATGCCTTGCTCTACCTATTGAGCTCCGCTTCAGGGAATTTGCCTTGTAGTCCCTGAGTCAACCACTCAGACAGTCCCACCTTGGGTTAATTACCTAACCTTCCTCAGCCTTAGTTTACTCATCCGTAAAATGAAAATTCCAATTTCTTTCTAGTTGGGTTTTATGAGGATTAAATTTAATGATAAAGTCAATGGTGCTACTCGGTATGTGACAAAGTCAGGGTTCAATATATGCATTACCTCTGAGAGATAAACTCATTAAAATGCAAATCAATTATACCTGAGGGTCTTGACCAAAAAGTAAAAAAAAAAAAAAAAAAAGATCAGAAGGACAGATATATGTGGAAGAGGGTAGGGTGACCCCACAATTATTTTTTAGGATGATGGGGACTTTATCACTTTGTAATATACAGATGTAGAGTAAGGCATTATTTTTCCTTTAAGAGATTGTTACATATGTAGCATTCACTCTACTTATTTTATTTTAATTTTTATTGATTTACCATTGTTTTACAAAATTATATGCTTCAGGAGTATGACTTCCTACCTCCAGATACATACACACACACCATCCTGCACCCTCCACCACCACCAAAGTTCTAGTACCATTCACCACTAGCAAATTTGCCCTGCCTACCTCTACTCCCATTCCTTTTGCCCTTGCCCTCTGAAAACTACCATCTCTGTCTCAGAGTCTAAGTTGTTCTTGCATTCTGCTAGCTTGTTTGCTTTGTTTCTTCATATTACACATGAGTGAATGATCCTACATCTCTTTCTGACTTACTTTGCTTAGCATAACTATTTCAAGGTCCTCCAGTGTTGTTGGCAAGAGCTCATTTTTTTAAATAGCAGATTAGTATTCCATTGTGTATATAAGCCATATCTTGTTTATCTTCTCATCTGATGATGGACTTTTGGATTCTTTTGATGTCTTGGTCATTGTGAATAGTGCTGCAATAATCATAGGGGTGCATATATCTGTTCAAATTAGTGTTTTCATATTCCTTGGATAAGCACAAAACTTGAGGTAAGAAAAAGGAACTCTTGTACACTGTTGGTAAAGCATCAGCTTCTTTTTGACACAATAGCAATTGTTTCAATGGTCCCCTCTCCCACTACCTATGCATTTGATCAGCATTCCGTCTCCACCAACAACAGGGAGAGGCTCCCACATCAAGAGGCCAAAATTATCTGCTTTAATTTGCTCTTCCTGAAAGATGTCCCTGCTCGCATTTTATAAAATTCAAAGACTCCATTCTCAAAGGTGTAAAAATCATGTACTTGGTGGGCTTGAAGGAAAAATATGTTGGTGGATTTGTTTTTATATTTACTTTGTTAGTTTTCCTGCTTTTCAAAGCTATCTTGTACAGGATCTACTGCCTCCATTACACTAATCGAAAATGTAAATATTTTAACAAATGCTGTGGCATTACTTACCTCAGCTTTAGGCAAATGTATAATTTAACACCACCAAGACAACTGGCACCTCCTGATTATTTGATGCTAGGTGGCTTTGAATTCATTACATGACTTAAGGATTTTGCGAAGTTTTGAAATCAGAAATTAGTTTGTAATGCAGAGCAAAAGGCTGTACCTTCATTTCTGTTTCATGAACTCTCAAGAAAGAATGCACATTTGAATTTTTATTGGTGTTGCTTCAATCAAAGGGGACACAATTCTTCCACAAACGTACGTGTTCTGAACTCTTTGCCCATTCATTAACTATTGTAATCATAGGAAAGGCTAATTATATTAGCTAATCAGAAGTTCACCCTGAACCATGTTTGCCTAAAACCTCTATTCCATGCTCATTAAATGATACTTATGTAATCCCTTCATGTCCTTCCCATTGTGTTGAAGGTGGCTTGCTTTGGAGTGGGATATGCAAAGATTATTTTTTTCTGCTGATTTTCCCTTCTTTCTTTTCTTACCTTTCATCCCTATTTCTCCCAAAGTACAGAAGTTTTATGAAAGTCTGTTTCAAAGTGGGAAATTTTAGTAATAATGAGCTAGCAAGTAAATAAGAAAAGTACAATGGTTTTTAAGAATGATTGCTTTCTTTGGTTCTATGAACTACTTGTAATTGCCCGTATGCTTTCTCATTAGAATAGATAGATAAGATTTGGAATGGGAGAAGCTTCCTCTGGAACCCCAGCCCACCTTTGAGTTGTGATGAGATCAGTCATAGGAGATGAGAGGCAGCTGAGTGGCTCTGCTCTGTCCTGCTCTAAGAGGACTTGAGTTTGAAGTTCTCTTTTTGGTGACAGAACCAGACTCCTGGGTATATTAATGCTAAGACAGGGCAATTTCCGTGTGTGTCTTTTTTATTTTAGTACAATTGATCATTTGCCCTAAGAAGTTAAGATCGGTTTACATAATTCAGGATCCTCATTTAATTAAGGAATATGATCAGCATGGAGCAGTAGGTTCTCAGAATTCAGAGCTATATCTTTACGTAGATATCTGCAGAAGTTTGGGAAATTAACATAGGAAATATTTCATTTTAAATGGTATTTCTGGGAGAAAAAAAAATCCCTCAGCCTTGACCTCAACTGCCTCTGTTTGATGAAATCTTTTATTGTTGTTTTATTACTCCCTTTTCATGGAGGGAATAATAGCTAAAAATAATAGTTACCATTTACTGAATCAACAAAGTGCCTGTACTTACCATTATCATTTTCAGTTCTTAACATCTCTGACCTTGAGTGTATGCATCTGTGGAAAGGCATTAATAATATCTACCTTGTCATGTAAATGAGAAAAATCAAGGTTCAGAAAAATTAAAAGAATTGTACAAAATTTATACAACTAGTAATAGAATAATCCCAGGATTATCCACGTCTTGATTCAAATAGTTGATATTTTGGACCATAAGGGAAGAGGTTTTATAATGAAAGCTCTGAAATCCTTCTGTAAGAAAATGATGATAATTATAATAATGACAAGAGTAGCTAATATATGTTAATTTTGTATCATATGCCTGTTAATGTGCCAAGTCCTCATAATTTCATTTAATCCTCAAAATAATACTGTGGTGTAGACAATATTCTTTTCACTCACTATTTTCTATATGAACACATTGAAGCACAGAAATGTTAAGTAGTGTGCTAACTGTAAATACATATTGTACATTGTATGTAGCTAGCAAATAGTGGCACCGGGGTCAACAAATTAAGTTAAATGTTTATGGTGAATCTATTTTCTTTTTACTACCAGTCTAAAAGAAGAGTTGAGTTTGTTGATGAAAAATAAATCAAAACAAACTACTGAAACGTGGTAGAGAAGGTAACTAAAACAGCTGAGTATCATACAATAGAGAATGGTTTTGAAGCACCCTCAAAAACTTGTGATATTTTACAACTGTAAGATATTTTCATTTTAATTGACTCCTCATACTTAGTTACTGGAATGCCTATTTTGTTGAGGATTTTCCAAACTTATAATGTCCTGACTGTTTTACTTTTACCTTACTAGATTCAAGAGGTTTTAGATATTATCGACACTATCACAATGCCAATAGGAGATACTAATCCAGATGCATTTTGACCTTTAACTTCCTCCCCTCCCAGTATCAGACTATAGGAAGTGAGTGAATATTTTGGAATTCCACAATTATAAAAGTCAGGCACAATGTTTATGAAATACCTGGTTACTGACTTAATATGTGACCTCAGACAAGCAGAGTAGTCTCAAATGCCCTACTCTATGAAATAAGGATTTGGAGTAAATGACGTTTAAATTTCCTTCCACTCCTACCTCAACTGTCTATCCTTCAACCCAACATACTCCACAAGGAAAAACATGCAATTATGAGCAGCCTGAGACAATATAGAGAGGGCTTAGCACACAAAAGCAAGAAAATCAACACATTTCAAATGTTTTCTGAAAGTCAGGTTACCTTTAACAATTTTGAAGGAAAGGTGCTGAATAACCTCCTCTACTTTTTCAAGGTTTTAGACTCCACATCCTCAATTCTTGTTGCTTCTCTCTACTCCTCATAGTAATTGTTTAATAACATGCTTATTTCTATTGATTATCTTCCATTAAATTTTCTTGGAAAGCACATCCTTTAGAATGAAATATTTTAATCTACTATACTTTCATTTCCATCTAAGAATCTAAAGCAAACACTTTTATTGATAATGATTATTTGAAACATTATTTGTCCAATTCATAAAATTCAGTGGAAGTATTTAATAGTAAATGAATTTAGAAATGAATAGTAATCACTGTCCATAACTTTGGAAGTCAACTGTAGAGTGGGGGCAAAGAAAGGGGACAGAGGAAGGAGAAGGGGAGGGGCAAGAAGAAAGAAGGGTGGGAGACTCCATCCAGACAAGGTTTTACAAGGCTTATGTTCAAACACAAGGGAGCCCATACTGAGGGAGAGGTTTTTAGGCTGGCTTCCCAAGAGGTACCAGGAGGGGACTATTACCAGGGCAGGGTAGCAGGGAGCAGCAGCGCAGTATGTTTGGGGTTGAACTACACTGGGGTGTGGGCACATTGTTTATATGCTGCTTCTTGTGTCAAATGAATGTCTCTAACTTACTTTGACATGGAGATGAGGTCTTATTGATATCTCTGGTGCAGAACTTAGAGAAGGTTTTTCTAAATATAACATTCCATATTTATCCAAAGAAACAAGACTGAGGTCTCATTTCATTGTCGAACTTCATGTTTGTCCCTTTGCTCTCTGCCTTCCTTTGCTTTCAACCAAGCAAACTATATCTCCTGGTTTCTCTGGTGGGCAATCTCCAGGGCAGCAAAGAGTCAGCAAACCTGACTTTGTGCAACTAGCTTTTGTCCTCAATGGTTTGAGGCTGATGGGATTGGAAAATCAGTCAGTCCATTAATAATTCTGGTATGAGTGCCATACTCTTTTTTTTTTTTAAAGATTTATTTTATTTATACATACAAGCTGGGGCACAGGCCAGAGGGGTGGGGCGGTGACAGGGTTCACCAGAGACAGAGTGGGGAGCAGAACAGGCAGATCAGAAATCCACTGCTGAGGGGAGCAGCGGGCGAGGCAGGAGAGGTCTGCCGCACCATGTGGGATTCTCCCTGGCCGGGCATCGAACTTGTGTTGCTGCTGCCAACAGCTCCACAGTGCAGCACTTAACCGCTGCGCCACCAGGGAGGCCCAGTGCCATACTCTTAATTATTATAGTTTAATGATTTTTTTCATCATTATCAAAAGGTTCTTAAACTTTTTGGTCTTCAGTCCCTCTCCTACACTCTTAAAAATCATTGAGGACACAAAAGAGCTTTTGTTTATGTGTACCATCTCTTGATATTTACCATATTAGACATTAAAACCAAGAAATCAAAAATACATATTAATTTAAGATTTAATTTTAGAACACTAGTAAATTCATTACATATTAACATAACACATTTTATTAAAAATAACTATAAAGTAATTTAGTGGGAGACATGTCATTTTATATTCTTGCAAATTTCTTAATGTTTGGCATAACAGAAGATATACCTGCTTTTGCATTCAATTTTGTAATATCACATTATATAGCCACTGGAAAACCTTACAGTATATTTGTAAAAGAATAGGAATAAAAAAGGGAGTGACGAGAAGTTTTACTATTTTTATGAAAGCAATTTTGGTCCTGTGAACCCCTTGAAAGGGTCACTAAATCCCCCTAGACCACACTCTGAGAATCACTGGTCTTCGCTATCCTATTTTTCTCTGAATTTGGAAAGTTGTAATTAGGTGTTTAAAATCTTGTCTTCTCACTCCAGGATATCCTATATCTTTCCAATTAATAGTTTAAAACAATGTTAATAATATTGGATTTTTCCTTTTCAGATCTCCCACATTTTTCATTTGTTATCATTCCTAGTCATTTCATGTTTTTTGTTGCTATTGTGAGTGGAATCCATTATTCTATTGTACATTAATGGGCTATCATTGGTCTATTTTATTTTGAATGTGCTCATTTGGTTACTCTTTATTAATTCTTAAAATTTGCCAGGTATGTCTAAAGTGGCCACAATTAGGTTAAATAATGTGTCTGATATGATCTAGTATTTAAAGAGATAACTTGGAGTTTTAAATCTATTTATATAATGTTTGTATTGATATGGTACGTTTTCAGAAAAACCCACTCTTAATTTTCTAGATTTCAAAGTCATTCTATGAGGAAGGATCTTGAATATGTTGAAAGATGGCTTTCGGCATCTCTTCAAATGATGTTTTGGTCTTAAGACAGATACACTGATCAAGACTAGATGACCTCTGGTCTGGTCTGGAATTTTCATTTAGATAGCATCATGAATGACAACCCCTTTTAGAAAGATTCAAGGAACATTTTGATTCTGGTTCTCACCCTTTGAAGGCCCACAATGTCCCTTGAGGCTGTTCAGTGACTCTGGCTATCATCCATCCAGGGAGACCGGATGGTAGAGAGACACAGAGGAAAGGATTCTCACTGCAGGGACCCCCTAAAGGTCTGGCCATTCTCAGGTGTCCTCCTGACGACAGGACTTCAGTTTGAGCCCCAAATTTAACAGACCGCCAAATATCTGATGGTGATCTTATTCATCACTTTCCCTTTCAGGTCTGAAACCAATTCTTATTTTTAGCGTCACATGCTACTGGCCATGAAGCGACATCCTTGAGGCAGTAGCCCTACATACTTTGGGGAAGATCCTGGAGGGAAGAAATCACTAATTGCAAAAAAGAACATTTGCTCCAGGAAACTGGGCCCTTCGAGAGGGTTCCAAGGGTCCAGGAGTGCTCCAGGGCAGTCTGGAATCCAAGGAAAGCCCTTACCTAGCCCCGCCACCTCCTTCTTCCCCCTCCCCCGGCTGCCAGCCCAGGAACCTGTGTGGGGCAGCAGCGCAGATGGCTCGGCCTGCTCTCAGCCGTCACGGGCCCTGGGCTGCCCGTGGCGGGAGGACAATAATCCCCAGCGCCTGGATGGGGGCAGCCCTGGGCTTTGGATGCCCAGGCCTGCTCCTCCCGTGGCCCTTCCGCGCGGGCGGTGGCCCGCTGCCCGCCCCACCCCTAACCGGCCGCCGCCCCCTCGGGGCGCCCCGCCCAGCCGGAGGAATCCGCGCGGCGCCTGGAGCCAGCGAGCCGCCCTGCCTGCCCGACGCGGGAGGTGCGCCGCTTCCGGTCGCCCGGGGCGTGCGGGGCGCTCCGCGGCTCCCAGGGCGCGAGACCGCCACGCCGGCCGCACGGGAGCTGGGGAAGGTGAGGGGAGAACGCCCAGAACCCGAGGGGGACTGAGCGGCGCCGCGGCGGCCGGACCGGGTCTGAGAGACAGGGCCCGTGGCGCAGGTCAACCCGGGGCGACTCCTGTTCAGGGAAGATTCCTCTAGCACCCGGCCGGTGGAGCTGGGAGTCCCGCACTTCAAAGGCATCTGTAAAGTTTTCTTTTTAGGGAGGAAGAAGAGAGCAGATAAGAACATTGTGGCCCTCCTTGAGAAAAGGAAATAACCTGTCAGGAAGGATGTCATTTCAACTCGTTCACCCAGTCCTGTGCCATTCTCATTGCCCCCTGCTAACATTTTCCTATCAGAAAGTAAAAGGAATTTTTGTAATAATTTTAAAATTATTATTAGTATGGTAATCGGATATAAGCCTTGAAATAACCGTTATAATGACACTGCATGGGGGGTGGGGGAGAATCATTTAAAAACCCAAAGAATCCTGATGAGTCTTGGTTTTGTTTCTTGTAGTTTTCTTGATGACTGTATGGGTACTGGCAAAGCATCTTAGATTTTCATTGATCCATTAGAGTTTTACTCTGGCAGAGGAAATGAGGTGCTCTGTGTTCTGTGCGAGTTGTGTAGAAATGCTAAAGTATAGGCTTGCCATCGTTCTACGTGTTGCTAACATCAACTTACTGCTTTCCCCAGAGCCTAGATGCTTATCCCTGTAACAGCGTGCCTCTGTGCTCTGTGTTACAGGTCCAGGATTACAACTGCAGCCAGGACCTGCCCTGACTTGATATCTAAGCAGTATTATCCATTATTTTCAAGCTTTGCTAAAGGTAGGTGATAAAGTTGACAATTTTCTGCATTTATCAGCGCCTAAGAGCCAAGTTTTGACAGATAAATGAGGATGCATGATTTTCATGCCATATTGATTTTTATTACATTATAAAAGATAATTATTTTAAAATGGGAAAATTTAGAAATGTATAAGCTTTCAAAGATAACTTGTTCTTTATGAATATATTGATGTGATGTCTAGCCTGTGAAAAATTACTCTCATTTGTCTTAGTCCCTTTGTATTATTGTTGTTGGGGGAAAAAAAGGTCCAAAATAAAAGGTTCAATTTGGTGGTCTTTAATACCAGCTTAGTTTATCTATTAGCATTTTGGTCATGTCACATAACTGGGTAACATTATACTGCACTTCAACTCATGTTTATGCAAACATTTTTTTGCAAGTATTTGAAAAATAGCTTCAGTTGGCCAAATCCAAAATATTTGAAGGTTTTTACTACATTAGTTTGATTTAAAAAATACATATTTGAAAATGAAAATATACTTTAGAGTATAAAAATATAAATCATATAAATTGTTTATCATTTTAATAATTTTAAAAATTAATTAGTGCTCTAACCCATTCATATCCAACTTTTTTTTTTTCTTACACAAACAAGGATCCCTTCATTTGTGTTTCCCATGAGTTGATAATTTGAATGATTGTAGCTAATAAACTCCCTTTCCTGGGTAATAGGAAACCAACTTGGTTATCCATTAGAGGAGAAACAGAATTTTCCATTGGGCTTTCAAACTAATTCGCAGAAGACCCCTTAACCACTTTGGGAACACAGGAAGTTAGTATACTCAAGTTGGAAAGAATTATTCCTTTGAACTGAAATCATCTATCATTGAACAAAGGTGCTACAATAAACTTAGACCTGGTTTGTTCCTTGACTCTACGATTTACCACATTAGGACTCTCCTGTCTTCTTTTCCTAAAATAGGTTTTAGTATGCCTTTTTAAAGGTTTCTTATGGGTATTAGATGACATAAATCATGTAAAACTTTAAGCACAATAAGTACCTGGTATATAAGAAATAGAAAAATGCTCATCACCTTTATTATCCATTTATCCTAATATCTGAGAGTGATTACACCATGTGGATAGACTTAGGTTAATTGTCATTTCTTGACAAAGAACACAGAAGTGCAGGTGGAAGTTCTAGGCTGATAGCATAAAGACTTATTTGGTTCAGCTCAGTAGTTTTAAATGATTGAGTTCTTTACCAAAGCTTTTATATGAATAAATTTTATACAAATTTTGTCATGGAGTCCTAACTTTTCCTGAAAAACAAGAGGACCAGGCAAGGTAGGACATGCAGCTAAGATGTGGCAAAGCTAAGATGTGGCTGTCCACTTTGAATGGGGCAGACACTCGCTACTTTATCACAAAGCACCTCCACACCCTGCTTTTATGTAAACGACCAGCTTCACTCATGTATTTGGCCTCCTTTGCCCCAGGTGGAAAGTTCAGTTTGTGATTTCTCATTCAAAAAAAAAAATGTTCCTTACAATTTGACAAACAATCGTGTCACCAAAACTATAACCCAACATTCATCCTTAAAAATAGGTGAGTGATTCTGTACTTACAGTTTAGAAAGCATTTCCTCATAAAACTCACTTAATACTTACATCACTCCAAGAATGAAATCGACCATATGCTCTTATTCCATTTTATAGGTGTGGAATTGATGAATGTAGGTTTATACTAAAGCTTAAGCTATCGATCTAATGAGGGTTTTTGGGTTTTCACTATGCCACTTTTTAAAGATGGAGAAATTTTCTGGGAAATGATAGCCTTTCTTTTGGCTTCAGCATTTATTTAAAGCAAGTACTTTTATCCTCATAATGAGAAAATGAATGATAGAAAGATGAATACATGTGTAGAATTACATAAGTAGTCTTTTTACCCTCTCTCTACAAAACATTTTAAGCTAATTAAAGGCAAAACATTGGTATGCTCATTCAGAATAGCTGTACATAACACTGCACAAGGTCTGTTTTAGATTCTACCTTATTGTCTGTGCTCTTGGAAAACTAGAAAGGATATGTGTCCAGTCCAGGCCGACTGGAGTGAAGATAGCCCGGAGATTTCTGAGAACTAACAGACCCATCTTCTGTGTTGAGATCATTCTATTAAGTCCTGAAGTAATGTCTTTTCTTTCAACATAGTAGTTTCAATACAACTGATAAGGAAAAAAAAAATAGATTTCCAGCCAGTGCCACAGTCTCAATGGGGTTTGCACTGACTTCCCATGGTATGTGTAGGTTTTTCCCAGGTACTCTGATTTCCTCCGATATCCCAAAGATGTGCCCATGAGGTTTGTTGGCATGTCTAGGTTGTCCCAGTCTGAATGGGTGTGGGTGTGACTGTGAGGGCAGTGGAATGGCATCCTTTTCCGAGTTGGTTCCTACCAGGATGGGTTCTAGCCACCCACAACCCTGAACTGCAATGAACAAGTTAGAGAATGAATGAATGAATACAAATGATTATTGAATACTGAAAGTGTTTGGGGCCTTTATTTAAAAGTTTGTTGCTATTTTTGTGACCAGCAATATGCTATAGGAATTTACCTCTTTTTATATAAATCAGTCTATGGTAAAATTCATTTCATTATATGTCCTTTTGCTTAAAGTCACCGTTTGCAAGAACCTATGGGCCTTGTTAAGTGAAGACCTTGCTATATGTCTCTTCCATTATAGGCATAAGCTTCTTTTGAATTTAACTTAAACCTTATGTGATGCAGTTTAAGTAGCTTTGCAGAAGTGAGTACATAAGAAGGAATCTTTGAATAATTTTGTGCAGAAAATACATGGTGAAAAATGTTTTCAAAAGTGAGATTCACAGTATTCAAATATTGTTCATTTTTGAGTAAAGCCATCTGCTATTTTCTCAGTGTGTTCTACATCATGGGCAAATTGCACTTTCATTGAGAGATGGTATTCTCTGTATGTATTTTGGAAAAGTTAACAACTAAGCTGATTAATGTTTGTGCTATATTAGAAAGGAAAATGTGCTCATGTTCATTTATGAAGCAATTATCCTTAAATTGGCTTTTTAGCCCTTTCTACTGAACATTTGGTCATTACATCTGAAGTATTATAAGATACTTGGAGAGAGTGATTTTCTGGTAGTAACTTGTTTACTGTCTTTAGAGATTATATGAGTTAAGAATTAAGTGCTAGGACTTAAGGTATAAATACCAATTAATGCAAACATTCCAAGAAAAATAACTTTGTTTTCTACTTTTTTCTGTATTATTATTTCTAGGAAATTGTCCATTCAATCTTAGCTTTTAAATTTATTGATATAAAATTATATCTTTTTATAATCTTTTTGGTCAGTGTTATATTTTGCTGGTCTTAACCTCCTTAATATTGCTCATCTGTACCTTCTTTCTTGTTTAATTTCTTTATCAGCTTTGACAGGTGTTTATCTATTTTTGAAAATTTTCTTTGAAGAACTATTAAACTTATCAATAATCTTTCCTGTTCTTTCTCTATAATATCTTTCTTTAATTTCCATTGTCACCTTCCTTTTTTCTGTACTCTTGGTTTAATTCTGTAAGTATATAATTTTTAGCCTTTCTACCTTTCTACTGTAAAATTTAAAACTGTGTATTGTATATTTCTTTTGTATACTGCTTAAGATGCATCCAGTACATATTGATGACTAGTGCTTTCTTTATTATTCATATGTAAGTTTATTTTAAAATTGTCGTTATGTTTCCTCTTCGATCCTTGAATTATTTAGCAGTATCGTTTAAGGTATTCAATTGTATATGTTTTTAATATTTTTCCTTTTGGTTGTTGATTTCATACTTAATTACATTTTATCCATATGTGTTAAAAAAGAACACCCATTCATTTGGGGCATAAAATTTCATGTGTCTTCCAGGATATATATTCAGTTCTCTTGTTAATTATCTTGTTCAAATTTTATTATATCTTAAGAACCTTTAGGTTCCCTTAATCTTAAAGCCACTGAGAAAATGTGTTAGATTTTCCAATTAAGTGGCAAATTTCTCCATTTTTCCTTTCCATTTATTTCTTTCAATTCCTATTTTATTTTTAAGATTTATTTAGGGTGATGTTTTGGGCTTTCATATTTTCTTGGTAAATTAAGTCATGGATAATTATGTAGTTACCTTCTTTACCTCTAAAAAATATTTTGCCTTAAGATATATTTTGACCGATGCTAATCCAGCCAAATCTCTTTCTTTTGTTGAGTATTTATTTATGTGGTACATTATTTTACTTCCAGTCTATCTCTGTTTATAGCTACCAGTATCTGTCTTTTTACTAATGAATTTGGTCCCTTTACAATAACTTTTATTATAATTATTTATAATTACTTTCACAGGGTTATTTTATTCTTTCTCTTCCTTTTTCTATGCTTCATTATTGTCCTTGCCTGATTTTTTGATTGAATAAATTTGTTAGTGTCATATTTTCACCTCTACAATTTTGAAAGCTATTCATGTATTTTGAGATTGTGGTGCTTAAGTATTTATCATGTATATTTATCTTAACATGTAAAGTTTTTCTTTTTATCTGGCTCTGTTGAAGAACATTTTCAATCCTGCCACTCCACTTCTGATCATTGTTCATCATTGCCTTTATTATTTCTTAATGTTAGTTTAGATTTCTACATGTGCTTAACAATTTCTTTGGTGTTTTTGTCAATTTAGACCCTCCTTGTGGGATACTTACTGGTCTTGAAAGATATCCTTTAGAAATGCTCTTTCTCAGGAGTTATTGTTAAACCCAATATTTTATGAACAATGCTTTTATTTTCCCTTTGGTCTTAAAAAATACTTTTGTAGATTTAGTCTAAATTAAAAGCATTTTGAAAAAAAAATATATATAGTCATTCTGACTATTTCCCTCTCATATATATAACAAACTTTTCTTTCTGGGGAAAGTGTGTTAATAGCGTGGACAATTTCTGCTCTAGTTGTGGGGAAGTGACATTTGCCAACCAGAGGTATCACTTCTCAAGTGAAGAAGGCTTGTCATCCTTACTTTGCACGCAAGATTGGTGACCAAGACAAGCCTTGGGCCCCTCATATATGCTATGCTACATGTACAACACAGCTTTCACAGTGGTTCAATGGCAAAAGACAATGCCGTTTGCAGTCCCAATGGTGTGGAGAAAGCCAAGCAACCACATCAAAGACTGTTCCTTCTGCTTGGTTCCTCCTCTTTCTGGCGGGATAACGAAGCAAAAGAAGTTGAGAATAGTCTGCCCAAACATTCCGTCTGCATTGAGATGTTCAACAACTTGCTGCAGAGTGATGCAGAAACAAGCATGGAATGCTTTTCTCCTAGTGTCTATACACTTTCTTGGAAATGTTAGGGCAGAAAACTACAAGGAACTAGTAGAAGACATGCTGATGCAGTATCAGAAACTTGGCTGCAGTATGTCTCTAAAGATCCACTTCCTTCATTCCCATCTGGATTTCTTCCCTGAAAACTGTGGTATGGTTAGTGATGAACATGGCGAACATTTTCATCAAGATATCACATCAATGGAACAAAGATACCAGGGAAAATGGTCCACTCCAATGCTGGCTGACTACTGCTGGACACTCCCCAGAGATGCTCCTGAACAGCTGTACAAGAGACAAGCGAAGAAATCTAAGACGTAGTCTATGACTTGATTTTTTACAAGTATTAACTGTGGGCCTATTACAGTTGGCATGCATTTCGTGATGTGAACATCCATTTATTAAAGATTACTGGGCCTCCCCGGTGGCGCAGCGGTTGGCGCAGCGGTTGAGCGCTGCGCTGTAGAGCTGTCAGCCGCGAGTGATGCAGGTTCGACGCCCAGCCAGGGAGAATCCCACATGGTGCAGCAGACCTCTCCTGCCTCACCCGCTGCTCCCCTCAGCAGTGTATTTCTGATCTGCCTGTTCTGCTCCCCACTCTGTCTCTGGTGAATCCTCTCGCCGCCCCGTGCCTCTGGCCTGTACCCCAGCTTGTATACATAAATAAATAAAATTCTTTAAAAAATTTAATTACAAAAAATTGAAATTTAATTTCACTGTCATATTCATATTGAGCACATACATTTTGATAGGAAATGACTTTTTATTTCAGTTATATGACTTTTGTAAAAATTTGTTGACCAGTATAATATACAGTGCTGATGTAGTATTTAGGAAGTAATAAATGTTATGAAATAAAGCAGGATAAGAGGGATGGGAATTGGAGTGTGGTGAAGGTCATGTTGAGGTTTTAAATGGGATGATTAGAGTATGATTCTGGATATGGTAATTGCTGATGTAAGACTTGAAAGGAGGGAGTAGACCATATGGATATCTAGAGAAAGAGCACACCAGTCAGAGACAGCCCAATGGGATATCATGCCTGCTATGTTTTAGGATAATCATGAAGGCAGTTTGGTTATTTTATTTTAAAAGTATAGGTTTATTAAAGCAATCAAAATAATATTTGTTATGAATGTTTAGATCCTGAAATAAGATAATATTTTCATTGTTTTACGGTCTTTTTTTCAGTTGTGCAGAATAAACCCAACAGCTCAATATATATTAAATTGCTTTTAAAAAGATGATTCTTGATTATAAAAATCTAGTACTGTAAGTGGAACTTCTCGAAGTATGATAAATACATACTTCAAAATACAGTAAATATATTTACTTATATAAATGTAAAGGAAATAAATATAAGTCTAATTCTTTAGCTTAGATATCATGTAATTAAGAATTTAATAGCATAATTGGTTTTATTAGCTAAAGAATTTTTCATTTTGTGAGTGTTAAAAGACTAGAAAAATATGAACATTTGTTGTACTGCAATCATTAAATAATTAGATGTACACTAACTGACATTTTATTCTTAAACGATTCTATAGTGGAAAAAGCTTACTTTAAGCATCAGAAGATTTGCTTCTATCCTAATTCTTGAAAATTCTTTAATGTTTGATTTTGAGGAAGTCATTTTAGGCTTAATTTTTCCTACTGTTGGGAGTTTTGTTTGTTTTAAATGGTATTCTAGGAGGTGTAGTTTATCTCCATAATACCCATGCTTTTGTAATTCTGTGATTATTGATTTTATAGGTATAGTAATAAACTGCTTTAAATACTTTACACCAACTCCTGCTTGTGTTTATCACCCATTACTCATTCTGCTGTCTTCTGTAATTTTTTCATGATCATTTCAGAATTAATTACTTCTTTATCTGGACTGCTGTAGCACTTTATGCATATTTTTGTTATTTATTGCTCCTTATAATATAGTCTAATACATATTTGTTATCTATCCATGAGTTACCTGCCTTTATATCCCTAAAAGTCTAAAATAATTTGCACACATTTGGTGTTCAGTCATTTTTAAGTTGAATTCTTATGTCTGTGTATTTAGAGATTAATAGTTAATTCCTGATAATATAGCAGAAATTCAAATTGTGTTCAATAACGTTACTACTTGAAAGGTAACATTCCATACAGCTGATGTTTCTCTTGGTTGAAAACTCCTACTTCAGTCATTTGAAAAGATTTAATTTGGTCTTTTGGTCTAACTTTTATATTATATGGATGGCATAAATGCTTATTTGCATGACTCAAGTAGATAGATTTAAGAAGTAGTTATCTTGTCACTGATTATGAAGTAACTAAAGTGGATGATTATTACTGATTACCTCCCACTTGTTCTTTTGCATTTTGGATCAAAGACTCAAATTTCATAAAGATTAAGTGTTCTAAGAACTATTCATAAGTATGTTTTTATATAATGATTTAATTTTTAGCAGGCATTCATAGCCATTTACTAGATTATGTGCTGTTAACTGTAATGAATCAGAATGTGATCCTTATTTTGTTTAGATTTTCAAGTTCTTTTCAGTTCTCTCTTATTTCTCTTGCTAATTTATAAAAGGTTTTTTGGAAGAACCAGATTGATTCATTTATTCAACAGCTGTTTACCTAACACCTACTATATGCCAACAGAGTTAGGCATTACTAGATTTGGGAGCTAACTAGACAGACATGGCTTCTGCTGTCAGACTTAACAAATCAGCATTTGCCCATTTAGTCATCATTTACTAATTCCCTACCAGGTGGTAAGCATTGTTCTGGGAATTTTGGATACAGTAGTAAAAAAAATCAGTCTATGTCCTCTCGGGACTTATAGTCTAAAGTCAGAATGAAATATGTAAGGAAAGCTAACTCTATGGAGGTTGGTCAGGAAAGGCCTTCCTAAGAAAGGGATGTCTGAACTGAGATCTGAAGACTGAGAAGGAAAAAACTAATTGAAGCCAAACACAAGTTTCTATGATAGGAGTAAACTATGATATACATTGGTTTGTGGTTTTTGAGGTGAGAAGATGAAGGAGTTTTTTAATTGCTTCCATTTTTTCGTTTCGATATGAAATTTTGTGGGAGGGGGAGCATTTTGTGAGAGAACAGTTGGAGGAGAGAGATCTCTGTGGGTTACTCTCTAGCGAGAAGGGGATGTACAAACCAAGAAAGGATAGTGAGATTGGTAGGCAGTGTTGAGGGCCTATTTCATGTTTGTTTGTTTTTACCCTGAATTTAAAGTGAAACTAGTCAAAAGAGTTGTGCAGTTTGTCCAGCTACAGGCACAAGTGTGGAAGAGATACCAGAGTTGATTTTTTTGTTTTGTTTTTTACCCCAAGAGATTATGGTGGAGTAAGAGAGGTATAAGAGTGTTGAACACAAGGAAGTCACTATATTCATGTTGTAGAATTTTTGGAGGGAAGGAGAAAATGAAGAGGGAATGATGACTGAAGAGTGTTGATGAATAGAAAGAAAGTGAGGAATCTGTGGATAAAAGGCTTGGATGAGGTTGAAAGCAGTAGTCAGACAAGTGAATTTCATAGACTAGTATTATGTAATAGTTAAACACATTATTCTATGTCTCCCATGTGTATACACATACAGGTATCATTGCACTCACTGTTTAACATTTTAAAAAGTGAAGTTTTGCATAATCAGAAAAATGTGAGGACCCACCAGAAGTGCTGAGCGTTCTTTCTGTTCTTTTAATTTTGTTTTTTGTAATTTTATACAGATGGTTGAATGTATTATAGGAAATGGAAGGTTAAGAGCACTACCTAAAATTAAAGAAACCTGGAATCTTATCTCAGGTTATATATAAAACTCCTTTGTAAAGTGAATTGACCTCATTGATCTAATTCAGCTCTGTGCCAAGTGCTAGGCAGATTGTCAAGTAAAGGGGGGTGCAGAGCAACATTGGAATACAATAGTGGAGTTTGCAACACAAGTAGAGTGAAGAGTTTGGAAGAAGGGACTGTAGCTAAGGTCTGAAAGACAACTTGAACTTAGAATTTAGCAAAAAAAAAAAAAAAAAAAAAAAAAACTGGGCAGAAGTTGAAGGGTACAATGTTAGCTAAGATACTCAAGCAAGATGTCATTGACCTGAAGGATTCCACTGGATTATAGTGTCTTAGAGAAGTATCGCAACACAAATCTAGAAAAATTAAGCAAGGATCATATTTTAAAAGACCTTGTAGGTTATTTTAAAGAAATTTCATCCAAAAAGCAATGAAGGAGGGGAACCCATTATTGGATTTTTATGTAAGAAGTGAAAAGACATGATCGCTTGCTTTGATACGGAAGTTGGATTTTATCATCTCTAATGGTTCATTCTCAAATTTTTGATTCATTGTATTAACACCTGAGTATAAAGCAGTAAAACAAATTATTTAATATGTTCCTTTTATATTAATCTAAAAAGAATTAATAGCAATTAATGCAGGACTATGTCAAACATAGAAATGAAGCCCTGCCTGCAAAGTATTATTGCACTCATATTAATCTGTCTGCAAAAAGAATTGTTATTAAAATTTTCTCTAACAGTGCATTCGGTTGCTGCTGTATATTTTCCATCATATCAGTGAACATATTAATTTCCCATGAGTTTTATGTGTGCCATTTAGTATAAGCAATCAAATGTAGATGAAACTCTGTACTTTTGTCTCCAGTGATTTGAATGGAAGATGCTTCCATTAATTGGAAAAAAAATCATCTTTGATAATTTTCCCGATCCTTCTGATACATGGGAAATTACTGAAACAATTGGCAAAGGAACTTACGGGAAAGTTTTTAAAGTGTTGAATAAGAAAAATGGCCAAAAAGCAGCAGTCAAAATTCTGGATCCCATTCATGTAAGTCATACTGGATTTTTTTTACCTCTAAATTTGTTGTTTTTATTGACTTTGTTTTTATCTGTATTTAACAGTGTGTTATCTTGATTTTTTACACAGTCAGGTTCATTTTGAAGAAAATGTTAAAAAAAAGCTACTTACTAGATTTTTCTTGTTTGTATGCCTAGTATATAAAATAGAGCCCAACAAATACTTGGTAAGTGAGTAAGCATGTAATACAAATACATACATAAATAAAACTCTCAGTAACTCAATAGTTGATTTAATATGTTTTAGGTTTCAAAAAATTGTAAGACTATAGTGATGATCTAGAAGTAATCCTAAAATGTCATCTTGACCAGATCTCCTTTTCTTCCTGCATTTATTTAGGCTTCAGCAGAATTTCTCTTAAGGAAAATCAGAAATATTTTTCAAAACTTAAATTTCTTTTAGATAAGGGAAATTAGTTTTTAGGTTTGCTTAAATGTTTCCAAAACAAAACTAACTAGGGTGATAGTCTTTATGGCCTCATTATAAGAGACCTCCCCTTGCAGTCCCCTTTTGCTATTTTTGAAGTAGCAGTTTTGATAATAGAACCTATTAAGCTTTTCTTTGCCTTTAAGAGCATGAAGAATTTGCCAAGATTCTGTTTCTGGAAATGAGAGCCAGTCTTTTTGGAATATTTGCGGTTCTGGGAGGTGTGTCGCTCTGCTGTAGCTCATCAGGGAGCTGGATGAGCAAGTGATCACGTAATCCCAGGCTCGTGAAAGCAACTTCTCTAATAACTCGACTCTTGCTCACGTGACGAGCATGTGGCATGATGGAAATGAAGTGATGAGTGTGGGGAGGACATTGGTGTTCAAACCCTTGTCATGGCTTTTCCATTAACAAGCTGCAAAAGGATTCTGAGACTATTCATCTTAGGATTGCTCTTTTTTTTGAGAATATATTTCTACTAAACCCATTATAGCTATAGTGTTTCATATATTAAGCAAGAGAGGCGGAGTGAGGGTTGATCTTTCAGTAAAAAATTAACTACATTGAAGGAATAAAATGAGAAGTATATGCCCAGGCTTTGATGCATAGTGTCTTCACATTCCCCTAATGGAAAGTTCTTTACCATTTAAAATGAGGGAATAGAGACCCAGGATAAGTTGTACCAAAGTGACTCTATACCTTTCTAATCTCTGGTATTTGCAATTAGAACTTGGGGTTCATAGTGGCAAGGGAAGCGATTCTAATCACATCACAGTCTCTGACCCCATATCAGTGTTGCTCTCATCCTCCTCGGTGGAGAAGAAAATATGATTTATGAATACATGTAGCCACTATTTTTTCATAATTTACTCATGTTGGGTATAACACTAACCTTATAAATCATGTTTTGTACTGTGGTTTTAATGAAACATATCAATTTCACAACTATAGTAGGAAATTTATTCTTTTTCTTGTTACAGTGTATATTTTTCAAAGAATTATTAATCTATTCTTCATTTATCATGTCACAAGTCAAATAAAAATGATTTATAACTAAGATTGTAATCTTAATAAAATAAATTTAAATGCATCCAAGCATTTAAAAGCAAAGTGGCTTTTTTTATTAAAAGGATCATGCTGCTATAGATTTTGAACCGGTAACTTTCTCTCAAGAAAGAGAAGAAACAGTGATAGGTGGTAGAATTGGAGGCTAGTCCTCCCTCTTGCACTAACCAATTGTGTTTCTCTAAATTTTCTGAGCTTTAGTTCTTCCTCCCAAATTAGAGTTCTAGTCTAAAATTCTTCCCAACTCTGTTTCTATGGTTCTGTCTTAAAACAATGTGACCTTAAATATTACTGTAAAAGCAAGATTAAAAAGCTTTCTCATATTTATTATTCAAGTTGTTTCATGTATAGTGGTTTTCCAGAAACATGGCTAAGTGTTACGCATTTTTTAAAGATTTATTTTATTTATTTATGCATACAAGAACTGGGATGTTGGCCAGAGATGCAAGGGATGAGAGGACTCACCAGAGACAGAGTGAGGAGCAGAACAGGCAGACCTACCGAAATACACTGCCGAGGGGAGCAACAGGCGAGACAGGAGAGGTCTGCTGCACCAAGTGGGTTAGCTCCCTGGCTTGGGATTGAACTCATGCCCCGGTGACTGGTGATAGCTTGATAGTGCTGAGACTTAATCCCTTGTGCCACCAGGGAAACCCAGCTATCTTGCATTTTTATTGACCAAATAGACCTACTCTACCTCTTGTAAATGAATATTAGCTAAAGGCTATATGCCATCTTATATAATTGACTCTTTTATTTTGGGGGATGGTAGGAGTTTATTGCTTGTGTAACTAGTTTTTGATTGCTTCTAAACATTTCATTAAAAAAAAAATGAGCCTGCTAAAAAGTTCATTTCTAATCAATGATTTTACCATTGAAGCAAGGTAACAACTGCAGAGATAGGAAAATCATCTGGAGTAGTTCTTCACAGATGTTTATTTCTAATTGCATACAAAAATAGTCTTTTATTGATCCCTTTTTCATTCAATGAAATTAACATCATTAAATATGTACCTGATTAGCAAAAACATTATAGTCCCCCCTCAAGCAACACATGAGAAATTTTGGTACATCATATTGAACATAGTAAAAACTTTTATGACGTTGCTTTGACAAAATAAAATTTTCTATTTGGTAGTCTCTAATATGTTTCTTTGACATTATTCATGTTTTTCTCAGTTTTTTTCCTATGATTTTTTGAAACTAGGACATTGATGAAGAGATTGAAGCAGAATATAACATCTTAAAAGCACTTTCTGATCACCCTAATGTGGTCAAATTCTATGGGATGTACTTTAAGAAGGATAAAATAAATGGAGATAAACTGTGGTTGGTGCTTGAGGTAAGTTTCAACATCATTTCATGGGTGAAAATTTGCAGTATGGTCTTAGAAATACTTAATACTATGTAACATTGACATCTTAAGGCAATTCTTCCAGTATGTTTCTGACTGGTTACATCTTCGGTAGCATTTTTGCATAGTACTCTCCTTGTCATCTTAAGACACATTAGGATATTAAAATAATTCATTAAGGATTTAAAGGAAGCATCTCCATAATAACAGACTAAGGAATGAGGATTATTTTTCCTTCAGAAGAGCAAGCTAAAAAGGGATTTCATTATAATATTTATTTATTCATCCATATTTTGTTCAACTAACATGTGACTAGACTCTGTGCCAGGTGCCAGGATATAAGAGAAAATGAACCTGAGTGAAGCTTCATTAGACAAAAATGGTGAGCTGTGATTTTCTTTTTCTGTCTTCATTGAATACTAACGGTTTAAACTATAGAACCAGCTATTTAAATTTATAGGAAAAAACCTTACTGAGTTAAGAATGGTGTTGAATAATGAGTAAGTTTCTAAAAGGAAGCTTAGAAGCTGCCTTTTTAAATCCTCAGTGTAAGTTAGACAGTTCTTTCTGATACAGGGGTACTAAAAAGGTACCTTACTAAGGTAACTTCCAGTTGTAGAAAAATACCATCTTTTACCTGTTTTTCTAATTTTTGTTGAATATTGTTTTCCAATTTAGATAATCATTGATCCTAATAAAATTAATAGGAGTTTTTTAAAGTTGATTTTATTAGACTTAGTACTAGGACCAGCATATATTTACGTGTTCATTATTGTTTTATTAGCATTTGAATTTTCTATTTCTTTTTGCAATGTCCCATTGGTTTCCCTGCAGGTCATTGGTTGTCCTGTGTAATAATCATTTATAAATTATGTTTTTCTTTACTTTGTATTATATTTTTTTCCACTGTGGTTTTTAAGTTTTTTAAGTTGATTCTTCAAATAGCAGACGATCATTATAGAAAATACTTGAAACTATGAAAAGAACTACTTTTAACATTTGACATTTTTCTCTTTTTTATATGTATAAAATGGTTAACAGTGTTATGGATTTATACTGTTTTTCATTTAGTATATCAGATAGGCAGTCATCTTTATCTTTTTCAAGATTCATTTCACATTCACTTGATTAATTAAAAAAAAAACATGTAGAACCAAAGGAATTATAATAGAGAGCAGTAATATAAATCCAGTTTAGTGAGGCCACCTTCTCTCTAGCAGATTTGTGTATTTGACATGTTGATTGCTGTACCTGGAAAATGCATGACAGCTTTTCTACTCTTTCATATAGTAATTCATATTTCAAATTTTGGCAAGATTATTAATTATGCTTCTGGACTCTGATGGCTTCCTGCTCCACTCTAGACATCTGCCATACATCTTGCCCCTCATAGTTTGCTGCCCACCAGGGTGGAATTACTGCTTCCTCACATCTGGTAGTAACACGTGCCTCACTCCCATTATCCACTGTACTGATGTCACCATATCTTGAGTCCTGTCAGTTAAGTTTCTCTAGGAAACCATCCCTTCAGCCTCTTGCTTTGATGTGTTTGTATCTGAAGAGTATTCAGGAAGGCTCTTGGATGTGATTGTGTATGAGGGATAAGAAGGTGTCAGGTATTTTGATTAGAGACTTCCAAAAGATGCCATGTTTTCTCTTCCAGCTCTACCTTCGCTTTCATTATGACCAAAGCTGTGTCTGGGTTAATCTACTTAGGTGACCTCAAAATAGCCCTCAGATAGCACTTTGGTTTGTGACTTCTGCATTGCTAAATCAGTTACTGCTCAGTCATCTGCTTTCCATATTGAGATTTTGTTGAAATCTTTTGTTTTCTGTGGTTTATATTTTTGGTTTTCCTTTTTCTGTGGTTTATATTTTTTATTTCTTTACTATTATTTTAATGAGATTCCTGACTGAGAAGAAACAAATTTTTATTTTTAATCTGCCACCTTTAGTTGAACCATTCATTGAACTGGTCAAAACTGAACCTTTCAAAATGTATTTTGAAACTATATTACATTAACTTACAAAAGCTAAAATATTTTTAAACTATATACAACCAGTTGTATTCTTTAAAATCGGTAACTTATTGTGATTTCTCAATGTAATTAAGATGACTTCATATTTTAATTAATTCACACATTAAAACAAAGCAAACTTTTACTCTTCTGTAATTTTCCTTTTTCTGCTTCACAAATCCCTAATATATTTATTTGGAAAGTTAAGATATTTTTACTTTGAAATGAGTCATGTTGATGGATGAATTAATAATTAATGCAAATAACTTAATCCTTCCATTTCTTGTAGCTCAGATTTAAATAATAAAGCATAAATTGTCAGTTAAAGATTTTTGCTTTAAGTTAATGTAGAATTTTAAAAAGTGCTTCAGGTTTGTGTTTGTGTATTTGAAATGTAATGCTGTGCAAATCCTAGAAGTAACCTTTCTTTGGTATCATTTTTATTGAAGTGTGTTGGTTTACACCACTGTATAAATTTAAAGGTATAGACTCACACCTCTGCAAATTATGTTACCACACCATGCCTGTTACCAAAGCACCATTCATCCTCCACCAGTCAATAGGAACCCCTCCTGCTTATATTCCTCATTCATCCCTCCCTAGTCGTGAGTAAAATTTTGTATCTTTATAATTTTCAAAATATACAAAATGTCACTACTTTAATTTCTCCTTGTAGAGTCATTGACAGATTAGCATTTGAATGAAGAGTCAAGTATGCTGCCTAATGTAGGTCTAATGGGCAAGGGCACAAGTTACAAATCTGCCCAGAGGTTAAAATCATTGAACGACATCAATCATTGTCTTTCATGCCTTTCAAATCCCTGTTGTAATTAGGTTGTCATTTCTCTGTTATTTCTTGGAGTTAGGTGAGAACTGAAGATTCCTAATGTAGTTAAATGTTCTCTAAAGCTAGAGCAGAAAAGAGATTTAAGTGGTTTTGGAACATCCAGTATAAGTGAAATGACTTCCTAATATAATGATTTAGTAGAGACTTAGGTACTTTGTTAAACCTTGTCCTTATGTTTTACTATCAGATGACATACTGGAAATATCACTAAATGACTTGGGAAAAAAGAATAAAACATAGTTTAATAAAATTGTATCTCAGAAATCTGACCTATGTGAATTTACAAAGTGGGAAAAGAAGTATAGAGAAAGCAAGAAGTTGGCAAACTGTATATAAGATAATTGATTTGCATATGTAAATTAGGCTAATTACATATACACATAAGTGGCTAGATGTACAATTACCTGATTTATAAACATGAATGGTGCAGGTGCTGCTTTGGAGGCACTTTCAGAAAATTGGCTGTGGCATCAATAGTTTATTCTACGAAATGACTGCTAATTATACCTCTTATAATAAATCCCAAGTAAATTATTTGGCATGAGGATACCAAAAGTATGGCCAAACAGAGGCTGTGATGTTACCCAGAGAATCAGGCCAATAATGCTGGGAAGGTGAATAATCTGGGACAGCCTCATCAGCAGCCTGACATGTGGACAGGCTGTAATGGTCTAGACCAACTCATACCCAGTGATTTTTTTAGTATGAAAAGTCATTTTATTTCTATTTCAATCCAGAATTGAAATCCCAAGACCAGTGTTTACCTGTATCTATCTTAGGTCTTTTTTCTATATTATTTAGTTGTGCTTTTTAAATTTTTCACCTTGGTACAACTTTCCTCTCTAAAATTTTGAGCATAATATACTCTGTTTAGGAATTATTTCTCTGTAAATTCATTTTCACTCTAAATGTTGCCTGGATTTAGTAAAAGAGCACTAGCTGCTACACCTTTAAAATTCTAGTTACACACTTGTAACAAAACTAGTAAGAGGAAGGGCAGAAACTTCTGGAGTGGAATTTTTTTTTTTTTTTTTTACAGCAAGTCTGTGGGGGCATTTATTGTCACTTAACATTTTAGGTTCTCCTAATTATGCTAGACATAAAAGGAGTACTAATGGATTTTTTTTACTTTTGCCTCATTTTGAAGTAGCATATTTATATTTATGTCTTTCTGTTGCTACATCACTTGATTGACCTGCTTAGTAAAATGTGATATCTCTTTTGATTTTATGCTTCCCTTAACTACTAGAGTATATTGAGGGTTTGTAGAGAGGAGGAAGAGGAACTTGGGAAGGAGGAAGTTAAATTAGGCTTCCGCATATGTTTATCACTGAACCAGGAAACTGAAAAACAGTCAACATGAATTAAATCAGTCTGCTATTAAGCATTTGCTACTGATGAACACAAAGAGAAAAACTTGAGACTTAACTGTAATTTTCCTCTTTTTGGTTGGAAGAGCAGCCAATTTTAAGTACTTAAGGAAACTAGTCTTCCCTCTCAGGGACTATTTGCTTAGTGTGCCTTCGGCCATAATGGAGACAAAATTCAGAGTTAGGACATCTTTTTGTTAAAGACCCTTCCCCTCGTCATCCAATCTTAGCTGTAATTGCTCTATTCACGGTGGTGCTGCACACTGCATTCTATTATTTTTCTGAATTGGTCCTGATTTGTCCAGTATTAATAGTGACAATGCTTTCCAATTATAGCAATTTTTCTCTCTGAAATTATATCCCTTTCGAGAAACCAAAGACTGAACATTACAGGTGGTCTATGGAAGCACAAAAATTCAGTAAATAGTCATAAAACCTCTCAAATGCACATTTCACATAATCAAAATGGTTTTATAGACATAAATACTGCTTTCATGTGTCTTGCATAATTGGTTACTCTGTTTTATACTTTTATCTAGTAAGTAAGTTAAAGCCTGTCATGAGGTATGAAAAAATAGTGATAGAAGGAAAATGAACTTGAATGAACAAGTGATTTCTATTTGTTTAGCTATTAACCCTTTAATGTCACTGCCCTAGAGATAACATGTGCAGAGGGACTTGAGGCCCTCGCCCGCTTAATATGTGGGAAGGGGAAGCAGCTAGGAGAGACCAACTGGGCTTCTGTTACTCTAATAACACAGCATTGTTCCTTCCGTCCCTTAGCTATGCACAATTGCAGTGGAGCAGCAGACTGACAGGATGATTCCTTTCATGTTCTCAGGGCTGGGACAGCCATTCCAGCTCTCATATAAAAGGCTGTTATTTGGTGTACGCACAACAGTCAATTACCTAGAGTCATTTCATTTTAGTTTTTGTTTAAAGGCTAAGAAGGAAAAGCAGTCTAAATGGACTCCTTTATATTCTTCTACTGTAGAAACTATCTAAGTAATACATATACAAGGCTTCTGTGTCATTTTTTCCTGATAGTACTTCCATGCTTCCGAAAGCATCTGCTCGGAAGAGGAGTGCAAGCTTATAGTATTATTTCAGGGGGAAAATATGAGGTGATACTTTGGCCTTTAATAAATCAACAGATTTTTACCATCTACATTAAAGTATTTCTGCTGACAGGGTTTTTTTTTCTTTACTCACAGATTTACTGCTGCTAGCATTACATATGTTTGATACTGCTTTCCCAAGATTTTTGAAATATTTTAGGATGAGAGAATTGCTTCATTTCTTGACTTAGTGGCTACCTAATGGTATACAATTATCAAAATACGTCAAACTGTGTACAAATCAATTATACTGCATGTCAGTAATCAAAATACTGCCTCTTAAAAATACTACCTCTAGTTTATTTGAATACCCTTCTATGCCTGGGATGAATCCCACTTGATCCGTAATGTATGATGCCCTTATTGTATCTCAAAATAGAATGCTAAGAATATCCTCCCTCTCACCTCCTTTGCCTGCCTCTATGTGGGTTAGTAAAGCTGGCAAAGTATGGCTCTTTCAGTTCCCAGGCACTGGTGGTACCAAAGGCAGGTGGGAGAGGATACAAATAGGTCAGCTGTTGGGCAAGCAGAACAGAGAGAGAAGCCCCAGGATAGGATGAAGGCAAAGGTTAAAGGGTCATAGATTAGAGAATCCATGCCTAGGAGGTCAAAACTTCCTTTGGTCTGGAGTCATTTACCCAGTGACTTCCTGACTCACAATCCAGTGCTAACAGAAGTGTGTATACAGTCTGTAAATATGCAGCATCTTTGAGAGTTTTCTGTGGGATTTCATTGTACCTAACTTTGGAGAAGCTGGATGTGACAAGTTCCTTACCATGTTCTGTCAGAAGCCATCTCCGACCGAGGTTGGGTTCCCAAGGGTGGTGGGGAAAGTGTCGGCGGTGGCGAGTTCCGTGGGAAAAGGGGGTGGGGAGTGAGAGACAGCACACACCAGAGAGTGTGATCAGGCCGTTCCACTTTATTATTCGAGAACAGGGTTTTTAAAGCATAACTATAAAGAAAAAACTACAGACAATGACAGGGTGATTACAGATATTCAGATGCATAATCAATTACATACTTTGAGGAGAATCAAGGAACTTTGGAAAAATGTCTCTTGTCTGATGTAAATTCCAGCAAGGTACAGGACATAATCTTCAACCTTTGCCCTAGGCCTAGGGTGGAGG